>JADLZL010005942.1:0-32230 GCA_015844335.1 Chrysopogon serrulatus | reverse complement strand
TTCATTTAGAAAGGTGAGCCAACATGCATGCAAACCACACATCCTACTTATATGAATTAGAGTTTTAAATAAACTTTAGAGTTTTATAATTCATATCTTTAGGGCATGGCGTTCTATAAGAAGCAAAGGACCGTTGACTCCCGCCCGAAAGATCCTAGGGTGCCATTGAGGATAAACACCATTTCCCCGGTAGTTGTCACCCATATATCATCATATAATTTATAAATAATTAATACACAAGGTATGACAATTTTAGAATCATCTGCTACTATTAAATAGTGCCACAAGCAACCACCGACAGCTTCAATCGGGATACTATGTGTGTGAGTTTATAAGGCAAACGACGCATACGCCAAAAGGACAAAAATATGGTAAAAATATCTATGTATGAAGTTTTCTTTTTAAAGTTTCAAATGTTACGGCAAGACATATAAAAAAATGATGCTTAAACTTTGTTTCCAAATGAGAAAGAAAGGAAAGGACGAGCCTTTCACCCATCGACTATGGAAAATATAGTAGCAGACTTGTGCGTTTTATTATGAGAGAAATAATTCCAAGTGATGGAGCATATTTTGATGAAGCCGGCGATTTAGCCGCTGAAAGTTTTAGAGCGTTGATAGACCTAGCAAGTCTAAACTTGAAACGAAATGACTTGTAAAAACTTAATGGTTGGACTGATAACATGAAATGACGGTATTATATGTAATTTTATGCTTGATGTTTGATTTCATGTGTGTTGTTATCTATAATATTTATGTGTTGTTTGTAAGGATGCAATTTTATGGTTCATGCTTTACATATCTTAAATATATATATAAATATATATATATATATATATATATATGTATGTGACAAATATAGCACGGTGGGAGGCAAATATTAAAAATTTGAAAATAAAAAAAAAATTACACGTGCGGCTCATTTTAGTAAACCGCCCGTGTGTATTTACACAGGCGGCAAAGTGAGCCGCCTGTAAATCAATTTTTCACGAAGCGCCTCACAGCCCGCCGCCTGTACTGTGGGCCGATTAGTACTGACCCCTCAACAGGCGGCGGTGGGCTTGGCCGCTGTACAAATGCTAACTTTAGCACCGCCTGTAGAAAGGGTTTTGCGTAGTAGTGGCGGCATCCGGCAAGTCATCGACGTTCCCAGACGTCGCCGAAACCTGACACCATTGAACTGGTCTGTACCTATCCGAGCTTCTCCATCCAGGTTGTGTCTCTGATCTGCTCTTCTGTGTTCCTTCCGCCGTGCGTCAGATGATATACTGACTAAATTTATCATCGTGATCTATCTGTGCTTGACAGCGCGCTCAGCACCATTCGTCTTTGCTGAACCTTCCAGGAGCACTAGCCTCATGTTCGTTGTTCGTAACTTCCTAGCTGGGTTTTGGCATGAAGCCCAAAGTTGTATTGATGGTTGATTTATAATTGACGTGATCCTTATATTTATAGGGCTTTGGGACATTGCATATTACACAATTGGAGTCTTCCACGTACATATACGGAAAGTTCCTCGGCGTACAACCTCAATTCAAAGTGAATGTCTATCCCTAACTGATTCGGCTATGGAATATATTTACTAATACGGTCAGACATCCATGGCCCAAATAAACAAATAGTAAAATACTTTTCTGATCACATGCAACTCTAGCTTACCAGTATGCTTCATGTGGTAGCTAATCTTGATGCCGGACGCAACCATCTTATCCAACTCATATGAACGCTTATTATTTATTTACTAGTAAATATGGCCGTAAGATCCAACAGGAGTCAATTTTTTCTTGAGAGAATCGCCACAGGTTTTAAAGTCTGTTTGGTTTATGACTGTAAATTGTTGTGTTATATAGGTAGTTGTTTGGTTCGCTGTCACAACTGCAAAGTGCCACACATTGCTAACATTGTTTCAACATGTCCGCCTTATTTTCTTGCCAAACTTTTTGTTGTAAGCATAACATCGATTTTGTTCGCTGCACTTTGATTGTGTTTGGTTCGCATTTGCATGCCCACTGTACAGTGCGGTATGCCATCCATGGTGTGAGAGTGGCAGTACAAAAAAATTAGGACTCTAGTTCAAATCCCAGGGTCGTTCCGTGGCCTAATGTTGGGGAAAACCATAACACTTTTACCACGATTGTCTGAGAATCCACTTTTTAAGCAGATTCAAATAGGATATTACAGTGGCAACCACGGTTTGCCTAAGATTATTGAGTATAGCATACTATGGCACCCACTAACCAACCCTAATAGTGTGTTTGGTTTGTGGAGCCAAAAACATGTTTCGTTAGATGATACATCATGAGTTCATCCTATAAATTTTGGTGGAATCAGCTTATTTCCTATGCATATACTAACTATTAGCTTGTAAAGAATGAAGTGGTGATGGGTCAACCCATATTCCATTCCACAAACCAAATAAGAAAAGTGAAGAGTGAGAAGATGATGGGGCACCTCATTCCAAACCAAACAGCACAGAAAAGTATCTTGGAGTCAAGTTCGTTTAAGAACTACAAAAGAAATTTAGTATTGTAGTGCCGAATCAAGATGACCTATGATCATCAAGCACTTCAAGATTACTCAGACCTAGAACCAAACAGCATAGAAAAAGTATCTTGGAGTCAAGTTCGTTTAAGAACTACAAAGAAATTTAGTATTGTAGTGCCAAATCAAGATGACCTATGATCATCAAGCACTTCAAGATTACTCAGACCTAACAATTCATTTGGTAATTATAGTATCCCAACTTTTCCATGGCTGAGGTGAAATCAAAAAAAAAAATCAATTATTAATGTATCAACCATTTCTTTCTCTTCAAGACTACTGCAGATACTGCCCATCCTAATAATCTAAATATGGATACTCTTCATCTACAAACTAAAATTGATGTACTATTTCATTGCTACTGGCTCAAAGGTGAATCAGACACGTATCTAACATATATCTGGATACATCCCTGTATCAACATATCGGCGTAACATAGGTCTTAGGAGATTGTTTAGTCCTGAGGCCCGTGCACTGCCGTCTCCGTACCCGGCCGGTGGCCCCTCTGGCTCCGTTGGCTCTAATGTCATCGCTATCCCATGCACCGTCTACGATAGCTTCACATATGAAGTTATCTAGATTGCTTGTTGCTAAAGCAATAGTAAACTCACTACTGTAGAAAAAATTTACTGAGGCGGGCTAAAAGATCACAGTTAACCGTGGTGGCCTTAACCGAGGCGGTTCTTTTGCCCACCTCGCAAATCAAACAGGAAAACAAGAACATGAAAAAGATCGTGGATAGTCCCACCAAGCCCATCCATGGGTCGCCGCCACCATGGCTCTCGGGATCTGCCACGAGGGGCACCACCGCCCCTCGATCCACCAAAGGAGGATGGCGGCAGCCTCAATCCACCGTTGGGGGCGCCACCACCCTTGATCTGCTACCTAGGGGC
Source organism: Chrysopogon serrulatus (assembly GCA_015844335.1). Taxonomy (NCBI): domain Eukaryota; kingdom Viridiplantae; phylum Streptophyta; class Magnoliopsida; order Poales; family Poaceae; genus Chrysopogon; species Chrysopogon serrulatus. The sequence continues at coordinate 28,797 of JADLZL010005942.1, read as the reverse complement.
GCCACCGCCCCTCGATTCGCTACCTAGACGCCACAGCCCTCAACCCGTCGCCTCAACCGCCAGATTCACAACTGGTGGTGGCAGATCAGAGTCGCCCTTGCCGGATCCATGCAAAGGGAGGTCGATCCATGCATTTGGAGATGGATCCTCCCCTCGCCGAGCTTGGATCCACTACTAGGAAGGTTGATCCGCCACCGCCGGGTAGCTTAGAGAGGAGCAACTCACCACCGGTCGCCCCAGAAGGTTGATCCATTGCTGCAGGTTTGAGCCATGTCGTGCTCGCCCCGCCAGTGTGAGCCTGCCCGCTTGGCTGCCACTGCAAGTGTGAACCGTGCCATGCCGCCTCCCCATGTGTTGTCACCTCTAGCACGAGGCCTCCACACACGCCGCCGCCAACACACTGTCTTTGTGCCACGGTGCTATGCCGGAGGGACGGCGGCTCACGGATAGAAGAGGGAAGGGCACAAAGGGAAGAGGGAAGGGCCCGCGGAGGGAAGAAAGAAGGATGCGGAGGGAAGAGATTTAGGGGCTGGGGTAGTTGGATGGGGAGAGTGAGGCGAGTTAGGGTTAGATTCACTATATATACGCTGAGCGCTTTCAGGCTGATATGGGCTGTATGGGCTTTGATGAGCCATTGTTATCCAAAGCGGTCTTATACCGTGACCACTGCGTTTATTTTATTAACCGGGCATTTCGTTAGAATAACCACCTCGGTGAATTACATTAATCGAGACAGACATGCATGTTAAGATGTCTGTCTCCGATTAATAGATTTTGTGAGGCGGTTGTTTGTAACCACCTCGGATAATGAAAATTGCTTGCTTCAGTTGGTGCCGAGCATAACCGAGGCGGTTGAATCTCCTGCCTGCTTTAGAGCCCATTTCAAAAGGCCACGGTTAAGTTTTCATGTAGCCGTGACTTTTAATTCTATGGAATAGTGTGCACGGCACGACGTGTGAGTTGGTTGGACATAGTGTAATTGTTGGCATCGTCCGATGTTAACAATATGGATACGTCAGGGACTAACGGGTAGAGTTTGATACTAAGAGGCAGCCAGGCATGCGTGCATGCTTAAGAATTCTATAATGACAAATGAAGAACGGAGAATTTGTATAGACCAAGAAACGAATTCGGCAACTCAAAAAACAACGGAAGATGGACAAACATACTGTAGTTCTGTGGAATAGTGCGCACGACGTGTGAGTTAATTGGTTGGACATAGCGTAATTGTTGGCGTCGTCTGATGTTATCAATATGGATACGTCAGGGACTAACGGATAGAGTTTGACATCAAGAGGGGCAGGCACGAATGCGTGCATGCTTAAGACTTTCCATAATGACAAACGAGGAACGGAGAGTTTCTACAGACCAAGAAACGAATTCGGCAACTCAGGATGGGCAAACATACTTTAATTCTATGGAATAGTGTGCAGGACGTGTGAGTTGGTCAGACATAGTCTAATTGTTGGCGTCGTCTGATGTTAGCAATATAGATTCGTCAGGGACTAACGCATAGAGTTTGACATCAAGAGGCACGCACGCATGCGTGCATGCTTAAGACTTCTATAATCTATTGCATCTATTATCTAATACTCCTAAATAGATTTTGATTCCGAATAACCTGAATAGAAATAATTTTAATCTAAATCTAATCCTTCATGTGTAAATTGATCATGTTTAGTTCCTTGCGTTGCCCAGCAAAACAATATTAAAGTATCTAGTTTCTCAAGTATACGAGCTGAACTTTTCCTTTGCCGCCTGTTCATTGTTGCTTCCATTCCATTGTCTTTGTATTGCTATCAAAATTTAACCATGTTTCTACGTGGGCTATGTACTGGTATGGTCCACGTTTCTTGTTCGTGTTTACCTCGGACTTCCGCACGGCGGCACGGATGCAGGCGCTCCTATGTCACTTCCTCTGGCAAGGAACGAACGTGCTATGCCTTTCTTTTTCTTTTGTATTTACAAAACGTGCTATGCCTTGCTCCTCAATTCATTGTTAGCTTAATATAAAAAATGTTGTCAGCGTCATGACTTCACCATGACATCTCATGTCTTCAAGATTTTATTTTGACTAAGTGGCTTATATATAATAACGAATTTAAATTTAAATTTCTTCCCCCACTGTAATACATGGACATATTTGCTATTTTATTTTAAATAAAGTGGTTCATAATGAATTTATAAAACGTGCTATGCCTTGTTCCTCAATTCGTTATTAGCTTGAGTATAAAAATAATCGTTGTTAGCTTCATGACTTCACAATGACATCGTGCCTTTATGATTTTATTTTTGGTTAAAGTGGTTTATATATAATAATGAATTTAAAATTAACTTTCTTCTTCCGTTGTAATGCACCGACACATATCTATAACTCCAACAATCCTAACCTCCACTAACTAATTTTCTGGCTTATGATTGGTCGAGACTTCAAAAGTGATGTCAGTTGACATTATCAAAGGAGTTACCTCCACTAAGACTCATTTATCTTCCACTAACTTTTTCTTTTGAAATAGAAAAAATCATAACACCTAAACCAAGTATCGTAATTAAAATCCAATTGCACCATGATATTCCTCAAGAATAAACTCTTTAAAATAAGACTCCACATGGATATATTTTTTGATAATTTAAACCGCTTCTAAGCAAAAAAAACCCGCTTTGTAAGCAAAAATCTAGCAAAATTACATATCACATGGATTACATGTGGTCCTCCGAAATATGCATAATTTTATGAAGAAAAACTCTCAAATTTTGGAAGGGGATGACCCTCGTGTATAGTAGGAGTGGGGTTCGAGTAGATGAGATTTAGGTAATTAATGGCCAGTTTAAATAATCTAGACCATATATGTCAATAGATACAACCTCCGCAATTGATGACCTACTATATATATATATATATTAATTCATAGTCTCAACCATTATAAACTCTTTACATTTCTACTTCATACCTGCAGCAACGCCAAGGCATCCTACTAGTTGACACTAACCAAAGCCAATTATCTCCAACTATCACTAATTATAAACTCATCAACACACAGTGACATATATTAACTTTCTGTTCGCGTGTCCGTCGGTTCCTTGTCAACTAAAACCATTAGCTCCTGCTCAAGATTAGTCTATCGGAGATGTCCACGGATGGCTCTACAGCTTGAGATCGAGTTGAGACTTTTTTTTTTTCTTTTTGATGCCTCATCTCTTCAAGTACAAGCTGTAGTATTCTGAACTTACGCACGGACACACCCCTCACACACGCACACCACACACACTCACACCATCCCTGAACGCAAAGCTAGACCTACAACCTATACCTAGAGATCTTGACGCTGCTAAGAGGTACCCGAAATCACTAGACTTCGAACGTGGCGAGCACGTCACCCTAACTATTGTGGAACATCCGCGTTGAGGCAACCAGAAATTATTTGCTTGCATGAAGCAAGCCGTGCAGAACCGGGGTTCGAACCCCGGCCGGCCAGCTCCCACCACCGGAGCTTTGCCGCTTGCGCTACACGCGCAGCTGCAGATCGAGTTGAGACTTGAGAGGGAGATGAAGCAGCAGCAGGCCAGCATGACAATTGAATAGGGCTGCAGCTTAAACAATTCTAGCTAGCACGGCGTTCTTCCCATTCTTTTTCAAGAATCAGGCGATCGAATTGAAGAGGTCCTGTGTCCTAGATTATTATATAGGAGTGCATCGATCCTAGATTATTATATAGGAGTGCAGTGGTCAAGAGTAGTTCTAGCATATGGTGTTCTCCGATCCTATTGATATATTGCATTGTGCCGTCCCTTTCATTTTCTTGGGCTCCCAAAGTTTCATTTTTTTTTTTTTTTCAAACAAAGTCATCCTCTGAAGTCTCAACCCATCATCATCGTCCTTGGGTCATGCTCATGCATGCCAAGTTGGCATTGGCAAGAAACCATAAGTAGGCCTTCTCATGTGGCAGTTGGTGGGCGAATGTACATTAGTTGGTGGGCCGGTGTGGGTCATGTACCACTACCTACTGGGTTAATTTAATTTGTCAATGGGAATTAATTGAACAGTTACAACATAAAACAAAGGAATTTCTGTTTTTCAAACAAGTCACCCTCAATGTGACAATTGAATAGAGCCGCAGCTTGAACAATTCTAGCAAGGCTTTCTTGCCTTGCTTTTTTAAAAGTGAGGGCGAAATAGCTTCAGTTTTACAAACAAGTCATCCTCAACTCATCATCATCGTTCAGTCATGCACACCGACTTGGAATTGCCTAGCTCTAGAAACCACAAAATAGGTGTGGGCAACATTAATGTGTACACCTGCCGTTTAATTTGTCAACTGGAGTAATTGAAATCAGGTGCAACATAAAACAACTGAGTTTCTGTTTTCCATAATATTCTCACGTTTGTAGTGACAGAGAAATAGTAATGATAATATTATTGTTGTCACCGTCTTTTTAATTTGCACCACTAAAATTCAAAGAAGAATTCTTACCACCACACACCTAGTTTTCTCCGGCTATTAACTTTTAACAAGGGTGTACGATCAAATTGTACTATGAGGTACAATGCACAGGTATATTATTAGTAGTAGTAATTGTTCTAGTTTCGGGGTTCTCATGATTGAAAAATCATGCCAGACCATCATCAGCCACTAATTCATAGATTTCGACATATATAAGCGCCGGCATGTGCAGGTTGTTGACCTGGTCCTGGACCAGAGCATGTTGCCCTGTTGATCCAGCTTGAGTATAGAAATAATCGTTGTTACCTTCATGACTTCACCATGACATCGTGCCTTTATGATTTTATTTTGGTTAAAGTGGTTTATAATAATAATGAATTTAAAATTAAATTTCTTCTTCCCTTGTAATGCACGGACACACATTGACACTCAACCAACGCCTTGTTCCCTTTGGTGAATTTGCGCAAGTTTTTCCACTCTCTCTCCATCACATCAATTTTTACCAGCATATATAGAGCACTAAATGTAAGTAAAAAAAATAACTAATTGCACGGTTTAGTTGTAAATCACGAGACGAATCTTTTGAATCTAATTGGGCCACGATTGGATAATATTTGCCAAATACAAACGAAATGCTACAGTACTTTTCTCGATTGCAATAATTTGCAATCTGAACAAGGCCCAAAGCCAATTATCTCCAACAATCACTAATTATAAACTCAACACACAGTGACATTTATTAACTTTCTGTTCGCGTGTCCATTGGTTCCTTGTGTCAACTAAAACCATTAGCTCCTGCTCAAGATTAGTCTGTCGGAGATGTTTGGAAATTTATACTAGTTGCAATTGCTATTTTTTTGTTTGAAAATCCTTAGAAGCTTACTCCCTCCGTCCCAAAAAAAGGACGACGTTTTAGGTGTTCGTGCCACATGTTTAACTTGATTTGTAGAAAATACATATAATGTTTATATCTCCAAATAAATTTGTTAAAAAACTAGATCTAAAGATTTTTCCAACAATATTAATTATGATACTAATCGATGTTATTTACTATTTTTAAAAATTGCCAGCAATCGTTTCTTGGGAAGCGAGAACGACATCCTTTTTGGGACGGAGGGAGTACTTTAACAATGGGCATTGCTGTCAACTTCAGATTCTCCGTAGAAATCGTTGCTTAACCGCCAAACGGATAAAATACAACTAAGCCCAGCAGGGACAAGACAAGAATTACTTTTCAATTCACACTACTACAGAATAGGGATTTAGTCCCGGTTGGGAAGGACCTTTAGTCCCGGTTTTCCCAACCGGGACTAAGATTTCAGGACTAAAGGCCAATTCCTTTAGTCCCGGTTGAGATAACCGGGACTAAAGATCTTCTCAGCCAAAAAAATAATGCCTTCCACCCAGTCGCTCGTGGGATTCGAACTCAAGACCTTATGCACAGCCTCATGTGTACTTTTCCATCCCATCTACACAGTACATGTGACCTTAGATAGAATGCTTTACTTTTGAACTAACTCATTGGAGCACCTTTAGTCCGGGTTCGTAACACCAACTGGGACTAAAGTCACGTAACACCAACCGGGACTAAAGGGTATACTTTTAGTCCGGGTTGGTATTACCAACCGGGACTAAAGGTCAAAACTCTTTAGTCCCGGTTGGTGTTACCAACCGGGACTAATTTAGACCCTTTTGTCTGGGTTGGTAACACCAACCGGGACTAAAAGTCTTTTATTCCCGAACACAAAAATTACCGAGGCTAAAGCCAAAATTCGATGTGGATCAAAAGTCTGTTCTGTAGTAGTGTCATATTTAGCTGGAAGCTAAACAAATCCGCTCATCACCACTTTACCTTTAATCTCCGCCTTTACAATCAATTCTCATATGTTTTCCATGCTTCTCCCACACTAGAATCACTCCGTCAGAGAAATGTTGACGTAGAGCTAAGGATGAGGTAGGAGCTCTAGTACTGGCCAGACGAGACGTTGACGTAGAGATGTTCGTCTGTACTGGCCAGGGACTCTATCTCTTAGCTTATCCATGTAAGCCGGCAAGGTCTATAAATGATGGACCCTTATTGACAACGGAGGCAGTTTCATTATTGAAAGTGCGTAGCTAACTTGCATGAGATCCATGGGCGGAGCCAAGGTCTGGCCACCCTGGGTTGGTGCCCGGGCTCCTCTGCTAGCACCGTTGCAGGCAGAGGCAGGCAGGCCGCCGCCGACACGAGCTAGGCCGACGGCTGCCCTCCAGACTGCCAGGGCCAGAGGCTGCACATTGCAGACTTGCAGACAAAAATCCAATTGCAACTTCGAAGCCCGGTAATTCCCCATTCTCATTTCTAAGTTATAATTTAATGCATCCCGATCTAGTAGGAATTCAATGAATGAACACTAATTGATTATGCCAATTGTTGTAGTTGCACAACGAACCCTATGATTGTCCCGATGGAGGCAAGTGCTGGAGATAGTGCCTTTGAGCCATCTCTGTGGGATGACTTTTTTGTGTCCTACAACCCTCCTTGCTCACAGGCATCCACTCATCATCATCATGCATGGCTTCATTTAGTTACAATTTTCGTAATTATATATATATATATATATATATATATATATATATGATCCAAGTGTGTGCATGCAGATGTCGGAGGAGTGGATGAGGGAGAGGGCAGATGAACTCAAAAGGGAAGTACATCGTATATTTGAAGCTGTGAATGGTATGAGTATTGCTGCCTCGTTGATGCTTGTGGATGCTCTCCAACGCCTTGGCATAGACAACTACTTTCAGGAAGAGATTGACACGACATTGAGCCGTGTACATCTGGAGATGCAGAGCTCCGACGAACTGCACATAGTTGCACTCCGCTTTCGTCTGCTTAGGCAACATGGACATTTTGTACCTACAGGTTGGTTAATTATAAGCATGAGTATAATAACAAAAACTGTTTCACGAAATTATGTATATATTGCTGACTTGTTGGCTGATGTGTATCAAAAACTGTGAATATACATGCAAGCATCTTATACACCTATAATATGCATGCAGATGTCTTTGACAAGTTCAGAGATGGTAGGGGCAATTTCAACACATGTCTAACTAGGGACCCAAAGGGGCTGCTGAGCCTGTACAACGCAGCTCACATGGCGGTGCCAGGCGAGGATGTCCTCGATGATGCCATCGCATTCACCAGGACCCATCTAGAGGCAATGAAAGGAAATCTCGCATCTCCAATTGCAGCCCAAATTTATCGTGCCCTTGAAATACCACTCCCTCGGTACATGCCTCAGCTCGAGACCATGCACTTCATCACTGAATATGAGCAGGAAAACGGGCACAACGCTACGCTACTAGAGCTCGCAAGGTTGGACTATGGCCTCACCAGGTCTGCCCACCTCAAGGAACTCCAAACCTTCTGCCTGTAAGTCCTTATCAAACAAGTCAACTATCTAGCTATCATGTACATACACTATTAGAAATTGGAATTAGAGGCTCCACTACGACATAAAAAGTTTGTAAAGGCAGCACGAAAGCCTTGCCCAGCCGCCTCCACTACTACTGCATCATAGAGACGGCTGTCCAAAGTTGTCTCTAGAAATCGATTTCTAGAGAGGAGTGCGCGTACTGATTTTGTCAAATATTAAAATACAGGTTTCTATTGGAAAATTCTAGATATCATCACCGAGAACTAGGTCTTTAAAAATTTAGAATTTGAAATGTGAGAAATTCGAACATAATTTTTCTTAGATAAATGAATTCAAAGCTATAAAGTTGACAAACTCCCCAAGATATACAACTTTGGTTTTTATCTCCATCTGAGGTTGTTTAAAAATTGGAATTTCAATAGGTGAGAACTTCATACTAAATTTGGGACAATGGATTATTTGAAATAAAAAGTTCTCAAGTAAAATGTTTGATATCGATCTATGAATTTGGATTTGGTTATTTCTTCATCCAAGGTCATTTCAACACCTCTAAAAATTGATCTTTAAAATATGGAAACATCAAATAGAATTCAAATGAAAAAGTTGTTAACGAAAAAGTTGTAGATCTCTTCGAGTTATAAAATGGGGGTTAAAAAGTTCAGAAATGATCACAAAACAGTATTACAATATAGAAAATGAAAATGGTCAGTATAGGATTTTCTAATTTTTCATAGTTAATGAGTCTAAGAAATGGTTGTGAAACCACCTGAAAATAACAAAATCTTATGTTTGACTAAATTTGAAAACGGTCGAAAATGATACCATATTAAAGAAAATGAAAACAGTCACCACAAGACTTGTTCTCATCAACTTCACCTATAGATGTAAAGTTGATCTTTATTCAACATTTTTCCTAATATGTTATGAATTTTACAATGCTCTTTATCCAATATTATTAGAGACGATTCTAGATCCAGTCGGCTCTAGAATTAAGAACATTTTTAGAGGCAGCTCTAAATCCTAGCCGTCTCTAAAATCAATTTTTAGAGGTGGTAGGTTTAAGTACCATTTTAGAGGCAGATTTTTTATTGAGCCACATCTATTGAAAAAAGCCCTGGTCATTACTAAAAAAATCATTCATTTAGTAGGGGCCAGAGTACTTCAGGAAACCCAATACCGATGAACAACACACCGAATATGCTACAAAATGTGGCATGGGGTCCAAGCTAGCTCTGTGTGCTCCATCTTCACATACACTCTTCTAGTACCATTCTGTACCATCTATCTTCATTCACTATAAATGAAACTAGAAACTCTTGCGCGCTTTGCATGCCTGACCTCAATATTGTAATGTACAAGTCTCAATAGCAACTGCAAGTGTAAAAAATGGCACGGAATTTGCAGTTGTATCTTAAATGTTGCATCCTTAATTTCTCATACATGTAAAGCCATTATTTGGAGGTTCATGTTCTTTAATAATGGGATACAAATGATGTATGCAGGTTGGATTCAGTCAGACGCGTAGAACCCTATTCCATGCCAAGTCTCGTTGTTATCAGCTCAATACGTTTGCAAACCCAACCTGAACAATAAAAAGTCATGTAAAGAATCGTAATCATCACTGCATTTGAAGAGCAGTACACAGAACAAGCACAACAATGCCATACATATATGCAAAATGAAATCAGAGCACCAGAAACAGAAAATAACTGGATCAGACTATCAGAGGAAACCTGATGGCAACGGATCCTGCTGATACCCTGTTAAGCCTTAACTTTTAATACACACACACCCCACTACCACCAAATCAGTTTAATCCAGTTCGATCTCGTGAATAGCTGTTCTATTTAAATTCAGTAATTCGGTAATTCAGATGTCATTAGATGGATGAATTATTGACTTTAAGATGACATTAGGATCTAAAATATCTAACAGTAAGTTTGTACTATTAAAATCAAGAACACCCCTCATTAGGTCAAATTAATTTTTTGGAAAAAAATTGGTCAAATTTTGTTTAAATTTGGGTTTTTTGACTGGTCAACTTAGCTGCTTCCCAGACCCAATTAAATTCAGTCAAAACCAAAATTCGGCCAATTGAATGAGAACCAAATTTTTTTAGGTTCCGAATCCCAAAGCTTGCTTGCAGTAAGGTCCCGCAGAACTCTTTGACTCGGTAGCGGGGTGTGGCACGAGATGCTTTTCGCCTAAAAAATCTGAAACCCAAGATGAAAGGAAGGGGAAGGACCTGTATGTATCAGGAGAGCATTCATGTTGGCATTGAGGCAATGAAGAGCGGCAAGTCAACGTGGGGCGTTGACCTCCTTTGCGGAGCATGAGAGCGGCTCTATATTGACGTGTCTTTATAAATAGATGTTGAATATTAAAAATGTAGTACTTAAATTTAAATTTTTTAAAACGGCCTTGGATGAAAAAATGACTAGAATAAAAGTTGTAGATCTCGAAAAGTTATGTAACTTTGTTGTTTATAACTTTTTATTTGAAACTATTTTCTATTCCAAAATTTAGTTTTAACTTTAGCTTTGAAATTTAATGTGTTGTTGAAGAACTCTGATTTCTCTTTTTAATATTTTGTTAAAACTTGTAACTAGTCATTCTTTCTCATACTAACTCTGAATCGGATGATTTTTTCCAAACATTTTCTAAAATCACTCTCTACCAATTTAATGTGTTGTTACATCTATGTTTTTTATCTTTTTTCATGTGACTTTGCTTTATCAATTGAAATTTGAATTTCATAAAATGGCATATGCAACAACATTTTAATGTAGTAAATGATTTAAACTAAAAATGTCATAAACATAAAAGTTGCAGAACTCATCAAGATCTATAACTTTTATTTTAGTCATTTCTTCACCCAACAAAGTGATAGTTGCGTTGTTCATAAATCTTACATATCTCTCACAAATTTAGAAAACTATGTGAGAGATATATAAGATTTATGAACAATGTTACTATCAATTTATCGGATGAAAAGATGACCAAAGTAAAGTTATAGATCTTGACATGTTGCACAACTTTACTATTCAATACTTTTTTGGCTGAAATCATTTACACTTTCAAAATGTTATTTGAAATAATCAATTTTTGAAATTTAAATTTTAAGTTGATAAAACAAAGTCGCAAAAAAATATTACCAAAATGAAAGTTGTAGATCTCACAGAGTTATAGAATTTATAGTTTGACAACTTTTTTATTTGAATTTATTTTCTCATGGAAAACTATGTTTGAATGTCTCAAATTTGAAATTTGAATTTTGAAATAGACTTTTTTTTAAAACGACCTCAGATGGACAAATGGCTAAAACAAAAGTTATAGATCTCAAAAAGTTTATGAAACTTTATAGTTGACAACTCTTTTGATTTAAAAATCATCTTGTCGAAGAAAATTATGTTTCACTAAAGATTAATTTGAAATTTCGGGCGGGCGAGCCCGATGAGGGCGCCCTCGGGCAAAAAAATTATTTTAGCTAACTTTTTGGCTTTTTGTGTTTTTTTGGTTTGAAAATCTCGAAATCTATTTGTAGCTGGAACCGGTACCTACAAATCGGGCATTTGCCGAGATAGTATGGTAGGGGCGGTTATAGAAACCTCCCCTACAAACCCTCTTCAGCCACCTCTATAGATGTTTATTATTGTAGTGTCTGGTAGTCATTACATGTTCTGGCCTAGTATCACAGCCTACATTGATACGTAAGGTTTCTTTAAAGCAAAGTCCGGCAGTAGGCCGTCACAAAAAACCATTGAAAACCAGCCTCTTTATTTCTTCTTTTAAATAACAAAACACATTTCCGCTCTCTCTCTCTCTCTGTGTGTGTGTCCTACGTCAAATTTTTGCAGATTAATACATAATGAAATGCCACCAGAAGGACCTCTTGAAGGTTTAAGTGCCATGGAAATTACCTACCACAATAAAGACTTTTATGAAAGGTGTCTCACCATTCCCTCAAGTTTCTAAAAAAGCATTGAAGTCTAAATGTCTAATCCTCTTTTCAATTTCAAGTCTTAGGAATTTCCGATAAAAAAAAGTCTTAGGAATTTAAACACCTAACCCGTTAAACAATTCCAAAACATTCATTTCATCCTCTATATTTATTACCCTCTCCCCAACTCCATTTACAGTATTTCCTTGTTTTTCCCCTAGGGAACTAGGGTACAGATTGTAGATCAACAGGATCACATTTTTCCTCCTCAAATAAACTTTCTACTATTTCCCTATTTAATTGTTTCAAATAAGAAATTAAATATCTACATCATGGTCACTTTTCATCACCAACGAAGAAAAACTAGTTTTTCTTTAGTTGGCATTTCACATGGCGTCACTGTGCTAAAGCTCTAGTCTCTTCAAAATACTTCAACATTGTTATGAATCTATTAATTTGTTCACTAGAAAAAACTAACAGAAGCTCTACTGCCCTATTCTCTTGCTGGTATTGGGCAATTCATTCATTCCAAGCATAAAATGTATACAAGCACGATGTGTGTCGCTATATATACAACCATGTTTAATTAGAAGGAAAGCGCATATTGATTTTCATGTCAAATGGTATATGTATCTCATGCAATGCTTTTATCTTAACATATACAAAGCACACTACACAACTATGTCAAACATGCAACAGAGAATGCTCTACTCATGCCACCCTCTTCTGCACTAACCACCCCAAGTTTGTACTCCCTAATAGCTGCTGACAGAACCCATGAGCCATCATACCCACCGCCCATGACTTTCTGTGAGCCACGTGGCAGGATCACGTGCCAGGATCTAGAAGTAATTTATTCTGTCAGTCAATATAATTTTTAGTTTTCTCCATATAACTGATTTAATACCTTAATTTGTTGTTACAAGTTATTTCGTAGTTTATTAATTATCTCCTAGCTTCATTAGTGATATTGGTTTATACATTTCACCTAAAGATGGTGGAAGGATTTCTACAAGGACGTTAACCTGACCTACTCTCGGGACCGTGGAGTGGAAATGTATTTCTGGGGCTTCGGAGTGTTCCCTGATGAGGGAAATTCTTGTGGAAGAATAATATTTGCCAAGATGATTGCGTTGATAACCCTATTGGATGATACTTTTGATTCCCATGCCACATTCGAGGAGTGCAAAAGCTTAGACGAAGCTATACAAAGGTATTATATGTTTGTATCCAAGCATACCATTTCAAAGCTTTGTTTTTGTTTACTTTTTACTACCTCCATCTTTTATAAACCATAGCTTGACATGACAGAATCTCCCAAATTTCAGTTTGACCACTCATTTATTTCTTATGTATCATTTATGCTTATAAATTTATAATAATTGGACAGTACTTTTTAACTACGAATCTAACAATATTAAAGTTTTTTAGGAATCATAGCAATATTAAATATGTGTTCTAATGACTATAAATTGTTAGCTAAATTATTAGTCAATGATTTTAAAGTTCAAAACTTCATATGAGTATGCTCCTTATAAAATAATAATATGGATGGATTATGTGTTAAGTTTGGAAATTATAAAATAGGGTTAATTTGAATGGTGCCATTATAATTTCGCGAGTTTGGAGAAATGCAATTATTATTCTTGATATTGAAAGCGAACCATTATAGTTTTACTAGTCTTGGAAATATACCGCTACTTATCCTTTCGACTTATTTATTTGAATTTATCAACAAAACTGCCATCTTCCTCCATGCTTCCTCTCTCAAGAGCTAGACACCACCGTAGGCATGGGGCATGCAGCGCCTTGCAGCACCTTGCTTGCCGGCCCACGCGCCACTGTGGCCACACCGGCACGCCAGCCTCACGCCTCCCACTGCTCACTAATTCACTACCATTGCGACATGCCACCACATGAACACGCATGCAAGCTGGCTAGCCGCAGCCGCGGCTGCCACCACGGTCACGCGGCACTACTACAGAAACCAACAAAGAAGATGCGTCTAACAGAGACGGTGACCTGTCACCATCACCGATAAGTAAATACAGACGGGTAATACAATCACCGTCTCTAGATACCCGTCTCCGATAACATATATCAGAGACAAGTCTTACCATTAGTCGTCTGTGAGTCTGTGAAAAAAAAAAAAAAAAAAAAAAAAAAAAACCATTAGTCGTCTGTTTTTATCACAGACCCGCGTCTGTTAAGGCCCGTCTGGTTCGGACTAAGTAACATCTGAAAGTTTAGAGACGGTGTGATTCGTACCCGTCTTTTTTAAATACGTTCGAGACGTGTGAATCCCCACGTCTGTGTGCTAGTTTGTCACTTTTCCCCTATTATATGCAGATCAACCGCGTTGCTTAATTAAAGTCCGGCCTCTGGGTTCGATCTGCATCTTCCAGGCGCTCGATCAGGTCCTTCCACATATAGTGCAGTAGTGCCAGCAAGCACCATCTTTCGCCTTCTTGCTGCTCGGTCACGCTTCACACCAGCCATGGCCATCGGAGCTTGGCCGCACACGCACGCCAGCGTGCTGCCTGATGTTCACCTTGGCTACTAACCACGACCGTGCTTGCCGCACCCGCACTGGGAGGCGAACTCCTCCGCCTCGCTGCTCTCCTTGGCCGCAATACTGATGGCTGTTGGCGGCACCGACCTGCAGCTTGAACTCACCGGTGTCTGCCACCTATACGTCCATCTCTCACGCGCTGGCTCTGAAGGCTGTGCTCGTCGACTGACAGCCAGTCGCTCTCTCGCTACTGCCATAGCAAACCTCAAGCCCATACCAAGTCGAAGGAGCAAGGAGAAAGCAGAGGACAATTTAGTGTAAAAAATTTATATAGTGGTATATTTTCAAGACTGGTACACTTCTAATATCACGAATAATAACGGCAAAAATAATGTGGGTATAGTTTAATTTGTACTAGTGTATTATAGAAGTTTTTTTTAACAGACTCTACCCATCAAATTATGTTTTGGAGAGCGTGTCAATGCCACAAACTTTTATGGTAGCCTTCTTCTCAACACCATACCTAGTACTTGTTCAATGCAACTCATGAACAGTAGGACTAATTATTAACGTATATGTACTTATACATCATTTGTAGATGGGATGAGAATGAGGCCTCTATTCTGCCTGAATATCTAAGGATGTTTTACAAGAAAACACTCAACTGTTTTACTGAATTTGAGGATAATCTGGGACCAAAAGAAAAGTATCGTGTGGCTTACGTCCAAAAGGCGGTAAGTGACCTGTACTCAGAAGTCAGAGAAACTAAGAAACCGAATCTATATCTATCAATCTTATATAACCTATAATTATAAACCGTACTAGAATCTTATATAACCTATAATTCACATTAGTTGTCTACTTACACATGTAATTATTAATTGTGGCTTCATACGAGCTGCATATAGCTAGGTCATTCACATTAGTTGTCTACTTACACAAGTAATTATTAATTGTGGCTTCATACGAGAGCTTTCCACGAAAGCAGACCACGAAAGCGTCATTTCTTTTACTCCTAGTCCACCTAAAATGTTTACGATACATTGTATTTCAGGATTGAGAGAGACTGATCGACTAGTAGTAGTACGTGCAAATTATAGTTTTTCATGCAGTTTTTACCTCTCTTCTACTCTCTACAATGCATCTACACATTTTTAAGATAATTTTAGGGAATATAAACTAGTATAAAAAAATTATCTCGATGTTGGCTTTTTATTCGTACTAGCGGTTTTTCATGATGTTGACTAGTAGAAATCAAACGGTTCTGAACCGCCACTAAAATATAGATTTTTAGTGACGGTTTTCATAACAAAGCCACCACTAAAAATCCATTTTTACAGGCTTTTTTTCTAACAAAACTGCCACTAAAACTCATGTGTTTTCCTAAGAAAACCACCACTAAAAATAATTTGAAATTGATTTTTTAGTTTTTCAAATGACCTCAAATGAAAACACCACCAAAATAAAAGTTGTAGATCTCCAAAAAATTATGAAACTTTGTTATTGACAACTTTTTCATTTGAAATAATCTTATCCTGTAAAACTACATTCAAATTTATCAAATTAAAATTCAAATTTTATAAACAATCTTGGATGCAGAAACTACTAAAATAAAATTTATAGATGTTAGAATTTTATGAAACTTTATAGTTGATAACTTTTTTATTTGAATTCGTTTAGGTCTCAAACAATCAATTTTATGTCTTCTGAGGGATAATATGTGGAAAACCAAGCTCTAAAATAGACATGAGTGAGTGATGGGTGGAGTGGTAGAGAAGTCTACATGCAAGGGGGAGGTCGTGGGTGCGATTGTATGCGAAAAAATGTGTGACTTTCATAGAAATTAAATTCTTTTTTGGCTATTTTTAAAACCCAATTTACATTTTCTAGACAAGCCTTTGTACCAATACAGATCAATTTACACTGGTGGATTTCTTAAGAGAACCGCCAGTGGAAATCAAATTTTTACGCAGTGTGAAGATCTCCATTTTTAATAGCCTCTCCCACTAGCGGAGGTGAAAAACACATGTAGAAATAGGTTACGAACCGCCTGTATAGAGTTTTTTACTAGGATACAAATGACACTTGCAACTATGGATCGACTAGTAATAGTGTGTACAAATTACTTATCTGAAGTAAACCACTTTTTTCATGCAGTTTTACCTCTCCTCTCTGTCCTGTATTACAATGCATCTACACATTTTAAGTGCATCTACACATTTTAAGATAATTTTAGCGAATATGCAAATGAAACTTGCACCTATAGATTATCCCAAATTAAGGAGTTCTCTTCAAATCACGCTTCTTTTTGAAGAAACTCTGCCATATCCGAGCAATTAGATATTATGTATAGTAGACGTCTCTAATTTCTGTACTATACCATGTCATCCATTTGTGCAAATTAGTGCATGTATTAGGGATGTGTGAAAAAACTGGAGGTAGTAGGGCCTAGAGTCACATCACTATATTTATATCACTGGTACCAATTAGAGGCATATGAAGGTAGTGATAAATGTGTAGAATCACTACCAGTTCAGTGGTCACCAGAACTTTCTCGCCGTTCAACTGACAGTGTTACTTGTGCAGTTCATGATGCTGTCGAAATATTACCTCGAGGAGGCGAAATGGTGCAACGAGAAGTACATTCCGAGCTTCAAAGATCAGGTTGAGGTTTCCATCATGTCGGCGACTACTCCGGTACTGACCCTTGCAGCGCTAATGGGCGTGGGCAATTGGGCATCCAAGGAGGCATTCGAGTGGGCAAGCAGCGTGCCTGACATGGTCCATGCCTTAGGAGAGATGGGTCGCTTGGTCAATGACATATCTGCTTTCAAGGTACTAGCTAGACATATACTCGCGTGCAATGACAGGGCATTTCAAAGGTTTGTTTTTTTTTTTTTTTTTTTTTTTTTTTTTTTTGCATTGGAGAAACAGGACCTCCAATTTTGTGGACTTGGATTCCTCTGCTTTGCATGTGTATGATCGTATATAGCATTTATCTGCAGAAGAGGAAGAACAAGAATGATGTGGTTAGCTCCCTAGAGTGCTACATGAAGGAGCATGGTGCCTCAGAAGAGGAGGCTGTGGCAGCGCTCACTGCAATGGTGGAGCATGCATGGAGGAAGATCAACAAGGCGTTCATGGAGATAGACCGAGCGCTGCTGCCAGCTGCGACTTTGGCAGTGATCAACCCAGCAAGATTAGCTATGGTCATATACCATGGAGGAAATGATGGCTACACCTTCACCGGTCACCTTCAGGATATCATAACCGACGTCTTCCTCAAGCCTGTCCCACCAGTTAAGTGATGAATAATATTTTGTGTGTATCTCTTATATATGTTATAAGCATGCTTAGTGGGTTTGAGCTTCGTCATGTCACTATGTTTCTCGACCACTCGTGTCATTGTAGCATATTCCTTATCTGTGTGTCATGTTCAGCTTAAGCATTACTCTTTGTATCGGGACCGTAGTTTGCTGCAAGCACTTCGATTTCGTGTGTGTGTGAGCGTGCATGAGCCCAGGCTTGTCTGCGTGCCATGCGCAAGTAGCTGTGATCGATCCAGCTCCGAGCTTATCTCGTGGTCTGGAGTACTGGAGCTCATGGCGCCAGCTGACGCGGTCCGAGGAACGGTGAACGTGGGATGGCACGCCCACCGCTGATCACGCGGCAAGCTCGGCGTGAGAGCGCGTCCTGGTCGGGTCCTTTTGTATCTATATACAAAAAAGTAATGCAATACAGCAGAAAAGCTGTGCTTCTTGCGGCACAGAAAATTCCTCTTCGTGTGTTCCGGTTCTTCTGGTTGTGCTTGAGTGAGAGTGTGCTCGCCAGCTGGTGGCGATCGCCGGAGTTCTGAATGACAGTTCAGTTCTCTGAATGGGTCTAATGTACTTTGAGGTGGAGATCATCGACGATTGCCTCCACCTCTGGGGCCATGAATCCAGATCGGTGGCGGTAGGTGACCTCCAAGGCAGCAATGTGGTCGTCACGCTCGTCGTGGATGTGCTCGATGCGGAAGGACCGCAACTCACCGCAGGCAGATTCCAATGACTCGAGGCGGGCGTCGATGGCACATGGCTGTGTCATGGGTGATGCAGGCATTGTCGTTGTCGGCGAACCGGCGCTCCCACTTCGTCTCGTGATCGTTGAATCGCTGCTTAAACTCCTCTATGGACTTCTAGAGCTCCTCCAGGACCATCTACAAATTCCGATCCATGTCGCCACAGGTACATATTGCAAGCGGGTGTAGTAGCCATGGTTGGAATCGATGGCCAGGATCGACAAGTATCAAGTGAATCCGGTTGGTTCACTTAATCCCGTTGGGTTCAATTTCAGACAAGGAATCGTTCCTTCTCCTCAAAAAAATCATTGTTCGGCTGCACAGGAATAAAACCTTCCTCACTTCAGCATCAATCATGCACCCTAGAATGGATCGCTGATATACCACACATTGCACACGGCTTACAAGTTCGCACAAACAAACAATGCACATCGGTGCTGTTGACTTTTCTGAACTGCCTGAATTCACATGCATATTCATTACATAAACATACGAACATACTTGAATATTCATTGTATACGTACTCTCAAACAAACTGAAAATAAATACCCAGCTACGAGTATTTGCATAAGGGACATCTGAAACTAAAACCTGAACAAACATTGGAAGAGAATTAACCCCATGTCTTCAGTGTTCTTTCACTAGTTTTGTCATGTCATTGGTTGCACGCCTGCAACAAAATGGATGGAAATGGTAAACTCCAGAAGGGTTGAGTCTCGCGTGATTTCTGAAACTAATCAAAACATTCAGTCTAAATTTTCCATACATCTGCCGGCTTGCATCAACTTGCTTACTGCAATCTAAAATTACTCTCATCTGAATATAGCAGGATGTCTCTTGCTTGCCACGAACACTGATTACCTATATATGTTTACATACAGATCTATTATTGCCAAACCTCGAAGATTCAGTATGACAGTACTATGGCTCTTCTATCTATTTGTGATCTTCTCACTTCTCTATCTAAAAATCTAAAACCTACGTCATGATGACAGAGGCTTTCCACAGATTAAAAGCCTTCTCCTTTAACTGCATACAAAAATCAAGAAAAGGCGGCAACAACCAAAATCGATGGTGTTTTTCTGTGCTTGGATGATGATGACTAAATCCACAAGCTACTACTATCGCCGGTTGTTGTTACTGAAAAAAAAATATAGCAGCAATCAATCAATTGCCTGAAGAAAAAACACCTATGTTGAGTTTGTTTATAATGTCCAATGCATTATGCCAGCTGTAGGGTGTTTATAAAGAGATGATGCAAAGTACTGTTTCCACTGCATGTATATATGTCTGAATATAATCCTGATGACCAAAATGCTCCCAGCTGACCAAAATGCTCCCAGCTAAGCACTAAACAAGCAAGCAGCAAGCATATACCTCTATTAATTATTCCTTCACTCCTTTCTACATCAAGCAAGCACCTCCCTACACCCCTCTGCACCTGGGCAAATTTCTCTCTTTCTCTGTGCTACTTATTCATAACAAGCAGATCAACATCAGGCCAGAAGTAGCAGCTCACACTTCTCCCTGTGCTCTCTATTTTTCCCCAAAATCAGATGAAGCATCCAAGCTACAGCAGTCCAGAAGCTAGCAGCTATATATAGCACTACGAGCTTAGATCTGGTGAACCGACACATGATTCCATCCCTCCCCTGGCGACTACCGTGGCATCGCTGTTTCATCGACGTGCGCCTCAAGAACAAGAAACGCTAGGACCAGAGAGGGGAACGAAGAGACAGTGGTGCGTTACTTGAGAAGGCGACGGAGAGGGTGGACGTTGGATGGGAGATGGTCACCGTCGGGCGTCGGGGCTGTGCCATGCTGCTGCGCCGTCGCCTCGCCCCAAGCCGTCGCCTCACGAGGGTTCCAGGATCCGATTCGGAGGGTAAGACACCAGGATCTGATTCGGGCCGTGGAGTGTATGGGAACGGCAAGCCAGGCCAGTTTTATTTCCAGATCAGCCCAAAAGGAACAACCATTTCAATTCACAGCTGGATTGGAAACGGGCCGCAGCAATCCACCCGGAATGAGCTCCGGAACGGACCAATCCAACATAACCGAACAAGGCCTTAATATGTGTGGTTGTGTGCAGAGTATGGCACGACAGAGTGGAAATCACCTGTTGTGTCAGCGTGGACGCGAGGGGAAATGACTTCAGAGCCCTGGTGTTCGAGTTCATGCCCAATTACAGCCTAGACTAGACAGGTGGTTGAACTTGAACATGAATCCCAAGTTTGAAGAGCTCAAGGTCATGAAGAACCTGAGTGTAATCCAGAGGCTCAACCGACGCGCTACGCAACCTCCACACCAACTCCGTACCCGATCATCCACTGCGATGTCAAGCCCAGCAACGTCCTCCTCAACGGGGACATGAGGGCGGTGGTGGGTGACTTTGACCTCGCAAAGCTGCTACTTGCTGAGATGGGGAGCCACGACCATGACCACGACACTTGCAACGCCACAAGCACAGCTGGCTTGAGAGGCACGATTGGATATATCCCGCCAGGTAACTCCAACATCCAGTGTGCCAGACGACATATTTCAGAATCCTGCTTTAGATCCAATCTCGGAGGGTAAGACACCAGGATCTGATTCGGGCCGCGGATTGTGTGGGAACGGCAAGCCAGGCCAGTTTTATTTTTCAGATCAGCCCAAAACGAACAACCATTTCAATTCACAGCTAGATTGGAAACGGGCCGCAGCAATCAACCCGGAATGAGCTCCGGAACGGACCAATCTGACATAACCGAACAAGGCCTAAGAGAGATCAGAGGAGAGGAGCAAGAAGCAGAGAAGGGGAACACTGGCAGACACAGAACGAGGAAGGATTGTACGTGTATTCATTCATAAAAGTTCAATTTAGATCCTGCTCCTTTTAACTCTACACAAGAAGTATTTAAATCAACCTAGTTAAGCCACTCTGGGCCGGAAAACATCTTGTTGGGCTTCACTCCTCTCTTGGGCCTAGGCTCCATATCGGCTTTTTGCCCGAAAGGGAAAAAGTCTACGTTCTTCCCTCAACTTTCACGAAAGTCTACTTTTTCTCCTTAAACCTTAAAACCGGATAAACAACCTCCCTCAACTTTTCAAACCATGCATTTTTACTCCCTGGAGTGGTTTGATAGTGGTTTTGCTACAGTGATGGTGGTTTTGTCTTTTTTCTTTTTTATTTATTTCGGTAGAACTTTTGAAAAATCATAGTAAATCATAAAATACAAAATTTAATTTTATTGGACTTCATATGAGTACATCTACACAGTGAATATATAATATGGTATGCTTTAGTACAAAATTTTTGCTAGTCTTTTTCTTTTTTATTTATTTTGGTCAAATTTTGAAAAATCATAGTAAATCACAGAAAAATCAATAAATAGAAAATCTAATTTTTTTAGACTCTACATGAGTAGATCTACAAATAAACATATAATACGATATATTTTAATATAAATTTCTTGTTGTAGCTTTCGATCTATGCTTTTATGTAATTAATCAAAATAATTCATAAATATAGCTTCTATAACTATTTTGTTGCACTAAAGCATACCATATTATATATTCACTGTGTAGACCTACTTATGTGGAGACAAGAAAATTGAATTTTTCATTTTATGATTTTTCTTGATTTACTATGATTTTTCAAAGATTCAGCCAAAATAAATAAAAAAGGAAAAGACTAGCAAAAACTTTAAACTAAAGCATAACATATTATATATTTACTGTGTAGATCTACTTATGTGAAGTCCAACAAAATTAGATTTTCTATTTTATAATTTTTTTGTGATTTACTATAATTTTTAAAATTTTGGCGAAATAAATAAAAAGAAAAAAAAGACAAAGCCACCATCACTGTAGCAAAAAACCACCATCAAAACCACTTCGGGAGTAAAAGCGTATGGTTTAAAAAAAAAAAAAAAAGGGGAGGTTGTTTATCCGGTTTTAGGGTTCGGGGAGGAAAAGTAGACTTTCGCATAAGTTAAGGGAGCAAAAGTAGACTTTTTTCTTGCCGCGGTGTGGGAGGAAAAGCGAACTTTTACTATAGTTGGGAGAGAAAAATTAGATTTTTTTTCCAAATAGTGTCTTATGCTCTCCTTCCCACGTGGCAACAATGCGCGAGCAGGTGCAGCAGCAGAGTCACTGACAGGATATCAATAGGAGCAGTCGTCGGACTCTGACGACATGGGCCACACGGAGAAGGGCAGCGGACGTCCTTGGCGACGGCGGCCGAACTAGCAGCGATACTCGCCGCGATCGACAGGAGCTTGGACCTGCGCACCTGCTCGCAGAAGCGGCCACCGGCGGCGGTGCACGCGTTGATCTCCGGTCCGTAGGCGATGACCGCCGCGATCACCGCGCCCGTCGCCGCGTTGACCAGCGCCGGCACCACGACGTCGAGGACAACCAGGATGATCCGAGGAACCTTGGGCGCCTCCTCCTCCTCGCCGCCGCCGTCGCCCTTGGCGACCTGTAGGTAGATGGCGGCTGCCTCCAGGACCGCCGCCGTGATGTTCAACACTACCAGGTAACTGCACCGATGTGTGCAAGACATCAGAACTAATGCAAGCGCGACGACAACGTGCGTACGTAAGATCACTACTGATAGTGTGCTTACACGAAGGGCCGGTAGTTCTTGAAGGTGACAGTGATGTTGGCGCCGCCGCTGCCGCGGCCGTCGACGATGGTGCACACCGTCGCGGTGGCCATAACGACCGCCGAGGTGAGCGACAGAGCCAGCGTGGACAGCCGGAGCAGCAGTGTCACCGCCTTGGAACCATTTCGCTTCTCGGCCGTCACACTCACACGCCAGCTGGATGAGTACATAGCTACGCACCCTGATACACAAATTATTTTCATGAAAGTCAGATTTCATTTGTGCCCTTTTTTTTGCCAAATATTGTGTCAATAGATCAATAACTGGTTTTCTGGGATGGCTGGTAACCATCCTAAAAACATCTTTTTTTGTGCTAGAAATTGTAAAATGGCAAAAAAAAAAAGCATATAGTTAATTATTTAACACAGAGGAAGACAACTAGGGCATATTTAATTTCTTATAGTATAATCAGTTAAAATAGGGATTTTCTAAATTTAGGTGTCTAAATTTTAGTTTTCTTTTCAGTCAACGGTAATTACATATATTTTATACTAAAATTGCAGTTTGAGTTTATTGTTATTTCAGTAGACACAATCTGCAATTTTTTATTGAGAATAAAAAAAACTGTTACACAATACTATAAACCACAAAAATCTCATGTGTGTTGGCACAAACATAATTTAACAATTTACAATTATTTTTGTAGTTTTGACAAGGATAAAAATTTGATATGTTATGATATAAATACAAATAACAAATCATAAGAGTGGCAATTTTCTTGTATAATTGGTAGCACAAGAGTGTTTCCTGAAATCATCTTAAATTTAGGCACCTAAAATATAGGATAAGTAGGTAAAATAATCTAATTGTAATCCAAATAGTCTAGACTATTAGATGCATGGTTTATTATAATCAAAACACCAGATTACAGTAATCCAATCCACCTTGGGCATACTTTTTTTATGATTATGAGTATTTTTCACTTGAATTAAGAATAATCCAGCAAAATCATTCAGGAAACCAAACACTCATATTATTAGAGTTCATAATCCTAATAACAACAATGCTATGTATAATCTAGATTATGGGCCTAAGTAAGCAACATGGACGTACCTCTATAACACCATACCTCCACGGTACACACTCAACTTAAAATTGTGATGAAGTTTACAATGATATTATTCTGTTAAATTCTATGAATCATGTATTGAATATTTAGAAACCTAAACGGTTCCAAATAGAAAAAAAGTTCAATTAGAGTGTTAGATCTCCTTGAGCAGTACTACTTAATTTACTATAGGGCACTTCCCTATCCAAAGTCCTTATATTGAAATATTAATTTATAAATTTAATGATATAAAATATATATTTAGACCAGCAAACGATCTCATACAGCGTCGGTTACAAAGTTTTTGATCTCATGAAGCCCAAAAGGTAGTCATCCACACCAAAAAGATTGCAACCATCCATATTAAGTTGACCAAAACAATGCTAGTATTTATGATGTCAAACAATTAAGCATCACTTAATTCATGAATCATAGTAATAATAATTTGGAGTTACAAATGTTAATACTATTTTCTATGATTTTGCTTGAATTTAAGATAGTTGTACTTTTTTTGAAGGCAAAGATAGATAGTTGTACTTTTTTTGAAGGCAAAGATAGTTGTACTTAATCAAGAACTTATAAATAATGCATTATTTTTATTTTGAATCAAGGGAGTACCAAAAAGGTTCCTCAACACAAGAGCACTGCTATTAAGGTAGAAAAACTTAATGTAGCCGGCCCGATGAGACCAACTCTATCTTTAATTTGCCCGCAAGGGGATATATATACAGGGAATTAAACTTTCAACCGGCTGGTCTGCACCAGAGCTGCCGAACGAATGTAAATGAATGCATGGTTGTAAATTCTATGGAAGTGGTTTTACAACTAGAATAGCATACTTGCAGGTCAAGCCAACAAATTTGAAAAGCTAGTTCAGCAATTTTTCGAAAGCTGCAGTTGTTGGACAACTTTTGAAGATATGCGGAAGTACTGACACGCACCTTCGGCTCTAGCTAAAATGCTTATAGTAAAGTAATTTGTAAAATCTACTTTTGTTTGTTCTAGATAACTATATGTTTAGTAAATAATGTTTCCTAGTAGATGAAAAGAATAAAATATCGATATAACCATTCTTTTCTTCTTTCTTTTCTGTTTCCTCTTTTCTTACATTATTTATTTTTCTTTCGAAAAATCAAGTTTCTTCTTTTGTTTTTTACTCCCCCACACCCCCCCTTATCCTCTTCACCTTCTCTTTCCATCTTTCTCTGTCTCATCCAACCCACCTCCACGTACTAGCACGCCACACCTCCTCCCATCGCTGCTTTTGCCTCATCCGCGGTCCCTCTCCCACCATACCTCGCCTACCATACGTTCCACTCCCATGCTTCCATCACTCATCATGCTTCCACCCACCCACATGCATCTCCAACTCCTCCAATTCTCAGTTGCAGCATTCACCCCGACCAATGACTGCCTCGCGCATGTGTGGCAAAGGGCCACTGCCAATGATCCTGGCTAAGAGGGCTTTTTGGGGTCAGCCCACATCCATAGAAAACAAAGGCAGATGAAACTTTTTTTGCTTCCCCAGTGCATGTGGCTCCAGGTCACTGCCATTATTCAAGAAGCACCATGCTGAAAACCACTGCGCTATAGACCATTTGGTTGGCCATATGTAGGATCTCCTCCACAGTGGCGCTCCCAAACCCATTCTAAGAAGGATGACAATAAAGTATGACAAGTCATCAGTGGCAGAGAGCGCGACCCCTTCTTCATCCTCAAAATGGTTCATCCCCACATGGCAGGGCCCATCCTCCCCCACTCCGCCTCCTCTTCGGATACACGGACAGGCAGCAACAGCGAACCCCTAGCCCCCACTGCTCCGCCCTACCCTCCTCCTGGTCCTCATCCCCCACACTGTTGTGGCGCGCTAGGGTTCGTTGGAGCTCCACATCCACGACCGTGAGCTCCGGCCAAGGTGCCCCCACCTCGACCTGGTCCAGCCGCGTCTACCGCCGCCAAGACCCTTAATAAGCCCCCTGAACCCCAACCCAACTGACCGGCCAGTCTTCCTCCCGGAGCTCCCTCTTTTCTAGGCCCTCGGATTTAGGGAAGAAGACAGTGAGACTCGCCGTCGTCGCCGTCACCGCCACCACCGGAACCCTAGCTATGGCACCCCCGGAGAGATATGCGACGACACCCTAGGGGAGCTAGCTGTACTGTGTTCACGTGGGAGAGGGAGACAGAGACCTGGCCACGTGGGAGGGGGTCATGCCGTGCGATGATCACGTATTAGAGTATGTGTTCTATGAAGGGGATGCAGAATGGAAGGAACAACAAAACTGTAGTTTGGTCATGTATTAGAGTTTGTGTTCTAAAAAGGAGACCCAGAATAGAAGGAACACCAAAACAGTGGTGAGTATACCTTTTACTTTGCTGGCGAAGCAGTAGTAGGTTCTGCTCCTGCACTCTGTGCTCCTGCTACTGATATGCCAGGTTGGTAGTTTGAAGCACCTATTTATATATCTATTATGTTATATATACATATATATATATATATTCCGTAGAGCATAGATCCGGAGCTAGCTGGCACGAAGTCTAGATGCCACTGGTACGGTTGACACGTATGCCCATGCTAGCGTCCACGAGCAGCCGGATCAGTGGTGCGATGGAACCAACCATAGCCCTCCTCGGTCCTCCTTTGGTCGTCATGGTGCCGTGGAAGCTAGCTAGGTAGTTCTTGTACCGATGCTGGTTTGATTTGTCACATACGAGTACAATTCCTTCCGTCGCCACTACATTGCCCAAAAATCCTTGTAACGGAGCGACGACTTGAGCGCCAGGGCCACGCAGTCGTTGGCCGGACTAGCTAGTGCGTTGGCCGGACTAGCTAGTGTGCCAAAGCACTAGCGCTGGACGACGACGAGGCCTGGTGGCGGCATGCATGCATACAGCCGCAGCAGCTCCATCGCCCAGAGCAAACCCAGGATTATTGTTTGTTTTTTTTGAAACAAAGGATTATTGTTTGTCGCCTGCGACAAGCCCGCAGCAGCTAGCGACAACGAGAAGCGTCGCCGTCGTCTGCTGTACTAGCTAGGATTCTGTGCTCTTATCTCGCTCACCCGTGTCGTGTGGCTCAGGGCACTCACAATGGAACCAGCTATGGTTTCTATAATCTACTATATTAATTGTACCAGAGACAATTTCTTATGGTGCAGTTTTTCTGATATAGTGTGGAGCTAATTAAAAATCATCCAATTCATCTCCCTCGTATCAGTAAAAAATGGTGAGATCCTCATAATCTTTTTAGTAGTAATAAAACACTACTACCATTCCAACACAAGGAAATTCTCACTGAGAAGTCGTTTAGTATGAAAAGTTTATACTAAATTTTAAATAACAAAACACTAGGAGAAATTCATCTCACTAGGAGAATTAGAAAAATCTGGTAATGTATGTAGATCTTCTGTATGCACAGGAAGGTGAGGGGAGAGGGAGACGCCAGCTGACAGCTGCTCCGTGAACCAGTGCATAGGCAGTCAGCCTACTAATGGGTCGGGTGGGAACAGGTTTTTTGGGGCGGGTCCAGATATGGGGTGTGTGTGGATGGGTGAAAACAGGTTCTATTTGTGTACGGGTTAAGGGCGCATTGGGTGAAAACCGGCACTGATCAATGCACACAGATATATATAACCAGCCCCATATTACTTTCACTCTCAGTTCTGCCTCTCACTCTCACTCTCACTCTCACTCTCGTTTCTCTAAGTGTTTCAACTATGGCTCCTGGATATGCTGGTATGGTTTCTTCCATATTATTATTATTATGTTTATATGTCTATTAATATGTATTTTGAAATATTTTGATTTATTTTACTTAGGGATGAACAATGGACCTCCCCTGCCAAAGCAACCTGGTTTCCACCCTGGCGATGAGTGGTTCGCTCCGGATATGAACGTTCCACAACACCCTTCTCCGGCTATTGTAAGAAATATTTTCTCATAACAAATATTTGGTAATATGTACATATATATAGTACTCAGTATATATATATCGCCTATATTGCAGACTATATCTCCCATACAGTGGCTGCAATCAACACTTACCTTTTTTATGGCGTCGGAGATAGTTGAGGACACGACCATTGATGCACGTGGTCGGTTGTGGACATGTGAACTGAGCTTTTCCATCCCTACAAGGCCTCCATCAGGGTATCAACAACAAATTATGCGGAGGGGATGAGAGATGCCTTCACGCTTAAGTGCCGAGTTTAATACCGTGTTGCACTGTTTGCACGCACTGGAGCACATTGATTATCGCATTCCTGATTACTCGTCCTTCAAGATACAGGCTTGGCGTGAAGGTAATTAGGACGTGGCGGAATTTGCTGAAATCATGGCGACCTACAACCAGATGGATGTGGTACAATTATTTTTTATCTCTGTATTTTTAATATTAGACACTTTATAAACTATCTCTAATTTTCACTGTAGATTCTTCTCCATGATTATACATATGCTGCATGTGCCTTGTCAGCCACTCTAGATCAAGCTATTGAGCAGCTTGGTTATTCCTGGAGCTATGATGCACACTTTAGCCAGATCACTACACAAGAATGTCAGTACGGCATAATAATTACTGAGGGGGTGGCTGCCAATAGTCGTATAGTAGGTTATATCTATGGTCGACCGTGTGTTCGTGTTTGTGAGGCATGAGAGAGTGCACTAATACGAGCATTGGCCTTCGTTGACAAAGAATGTGGTTACACCATTCGTGATATACACTACCAT
>JADLZL010005941.1:0-61748 GCA_015844335.1 Chrysopogon serrulatus | reverse complement strand
ATTGGACCTTGAATGTTCAGTGGAGGATCATTAAGTGTATCCGAAGGGGTGATGTCCTCATCACGCCTCTCGCCAAGCTTGGCCCAGGGGAGAGGATCCCAAACCCCTCTCAACCCGGCAAACACTATCCCCTTTGCAAATGTGCCAACACCACCAAGTGTACATCACCATATGCATGTGTGTTAGCATTTTCATAAACATTTTCTAAATGGTTTTCACTTCTTCTCACATCACCACTCGATCCTAGCAATATGATGCAAAAGTTAGATCGCTCAAGTGGCACTAGATGACCGATATGCAAACAAGTTTGCCCCTCTTGATAATCTGCGACCATCTATCCTAAACCGGTCATCTTCTCTACACACCTATGATCGGTGAAATGGAAAACGCCCTAGGTTATACCTTTGCCTTGCGCTTTCCACTCCATCTCCTCGGGTGTCGATGCAACACATGCACCAACCACTCAACATGAATGATATGATCCACTTCATATCATCACATGGCCTTTCGTCCATCGATCTTGACCTCACTTGCTCTTCACCATTGCTTTGGTCCTTCGGCGCCAAGTCTTTGCTCAAGCCTTCCGACACTCGGTACCAACGGCTTCAAAGCCTCCAACTTGCCCTTCACCCTCGCGACCGGTCCATCAAGCCAAGTCTTGTCTCGATCTTCACCTCTAGCCACATGACTCTATGTCATGTATCATACATTAAGCTCCTTCATCACTTGTGGACTAATTCTCTGCATATCTCACATAAGCACAATTAGTCCACCTAAGTTGTCACTCAATTACCAAACCAAATAAGGACCTTTCAGGTGGCGGCATCGGAGATGGCGGCGAATCTGGAGGATGTGCCAACACTAGATCTGATGCACGAGCTGCTCCGATGCATGAAGTGCAGCTCCAAGCTCGACAAGCGCCTCATCCTCATCGGTACAGGAGACTCTCCCCTTCCTCCTTCCTCCTCGTCCTCGGCCATCAATGGATCCCTGTCACGGTTCCTGGTGCCACGTGGATAGAAAGACTGTGGCTTGCCACTGTTGGCTCTCTGGGTCCGCCAAAAGTTTTATCCTTTCCCGCGATATCTTTGGTTATTCCCTATTTCTTGTCGTGCATTTGTGGTGAAGAAATATTGCTTTGTTTTGTAGTGAGTTGATTATCTATAGTTTTCTAACAGTTGGAAGAATTCACTAATTAAATAGCAAGAGAAATTAATCATGCCCTAGTCAATTAGGTCTGTGCTGTTTGGTTTTGGTTGTAAATTTTGTCGGGTACCAAAACTAGGGCCCCCCAGATGGGTCACATAAACCGGGCCTAACAAACGCAAAACCAGGCCTCACAACAACAAAAAAATCGGCCCATCAAGGCCCGGTAGCGCTCCTTTCCGCCTCGTCAGAGGCCCTCCCCGCCCGAAGCCCTCGGGGCCCCGGTGACTTTCCACCTCGTCAAGAACCCTCCTCGCCGAGAGCCTCGGACGGGCGCCCAACTTCCCGCCTCGCCCAGAGCCCTCCCGTAGAGGCCTCGGATGAGTTCGCTCCTTTCGACTCGCCCGAGCCCCTGCGCCTAGGCCTCGAACGGGACGCTCCACACTCCCTGGTCAAACCAAGCCTCTGACTGGATGTATATCCGCCACCCACCTCACTACAGTTCTTGTTAGAGTGGCAGCTGTCCCTTGGCGAGGATAAGGGGGCCGTCCATCAGCATTCACGCCCGCGCTCGGGGTTTCGTCATCCTCCCCACGGTGATGGCCATACCCACCAGTGTGGGCCTTTGTTTTGCCCACCTTACGTGACGGGTTAAATCACCTTGAAGCCTCGGGCGCCAAGCGCCCACGCCAAGGTCCGTCGTCGGTGTCATCCTCCGTGCGGGAGTGCAGTCGAGGCGGGGCGCCCGGTCAAACAACAGTCCCTTCTGGGTTTTACGGGCCCCGGGATGGGCAGCGACTGCCTCGATGACCCGTCCTCCACAATACTAACACTACTACACGTACGGCCATGCAGGCCGAGGCCCTCAGAGCCTTGGACTCGAGATGAGTCAAAGCTGCGGCCGAGCTACAAGGCTCGGACACGCCATCCATCGCCACTCCGCCAACCTACATAGGGACAGATGTCTTCTCCATCGCCGGGGCGGGAAGAGACGCCTCGCGGCTCGCCCATGACCGGCGGTGCTGGTCATGCCCAACGCCGATGCCACCACGCTCAGGGGCCTCGGCACAAGGAAGGCTACCATCCTAAGGCCTCGGATCGGGGGAAGGAAAGGCGCTCACGGCCCCTTGGCGTGCACGGACACCCTTTGTAAACCCCTATCCTCTCCTTACAGCTATAAAAGGGGAGGGCGGGGGGCCCATAGAGGAGCAAGCTCTCACCCGGCCACGATATTGGCATTCCCCTCAATCAACCACGAGACTTGGGACCCGCGCCCTCTCTCAACAGCTTGTACACCCCCCTACCTACAAGCACCTTGGTGCAAGATAATACAAGTCATCCTCCCTCCCTTTGGACGTAGGGCCTTCTCTTACACGAACCAGTATAAATCCTTGTGTGCATCTTGCACACCTTCTAGGGTTGGGAGCACGCACCATAAATTTACTAGTTGGCGCTAGGATCACCAGTTCTAGCACCGGCCGGTTGGCGCGCCGGGGGGAGAATGCGTGCGTGTTTGCACCTCTTTTCCCGCCAAAACTCCGTAATGGCCGACGACCGCAATGGGGCGTCTCAGGACGTTTCCGGTCCCTCTTTCCTCCCACCACAGCCTCTGGAGCTGGAGATGCAGTGATCTGGTTCGGGGATCTCGAGTTCATGTCTACAGGCTACCCGATGCGACATGGTGCGCCTTCCACCTAGAGCCCCAAAGTCTCCCCGATGAGGCTCCAGCGACTCCGTCACGGACCCGGCGCATGAGGCGCTGCGGCTGCGTGCTCGCCGTGCTCGGCGACGCCCGCCCGCGCCCGCTAGGGACCTCGAGGAGGATCTGGCCGTGTTGCATTTGAGCGGCGGAGGCCACCACGAGGCCTCACGACCCGGTTTCACCACCTTCGCCGTTCGGCCTCACCAACGCCCGCCGCCCACGTGCGCCTCGGCGGTCTCCACCCGGCTTGGGGTCTACAGTGAGCTCCAGCCACGCCACGATCACGGCCCGGTTGCATCCACGCCAGTCTCGTCTGACCCTAACCCCAGCGAGCCAGGGACTAGATGGGCTGGCATGGATCTCCTCAGACCCCACGGCGGCCGGTGTCTTTGCGGCGTACACAGAACCATCGGTTCCCGTTGGTTCATCCTGCGTACGCTTTCTACTTCGGGTATCTGGACCCCGACGAGCCCGATGATATGTACGACCTAAGCCGTGAGTGTTTTCACGTGGAGATCGACGACCTCGGCGACGGCGGCAACAGGGATGACGACGGCAACCAGGACCGCGACCCTAGGCATACCGCCAGGCCGGCCCCGGCAAGAGCAACTCCATAGGACCCCAGCACATCTCGGCCCATAGGTCGGGAAGCGGCCGAGACTTCAAGACGCATGGTGCCCCCGAGGGGCCGGTGATCCGGCTACCCCTCGGGGGGCAGCGGCTTCCCATTTATCGAGCAAATTTGGGAGGGGGAAAGCTCGAGCACGACCGTCTTACGCTACGGCAAAAGATAGAGCGCTTTCAAGCGCGGCGGCGCCATGCGGTATGAAACCCCCCATTGCGTGACAGCCGCCCACGAGGTCAGCCCCAGGAGGATCGTCAATGATGAGGGAGGAGCATCCCCCCCCATCTTCAGTAGCGCAAGCGAGAATGTCACAGGTAGCGGCCCTTCTCCTCGAGGCGTGCGGAGCCATCCACCCGGTGGGGCGGCGGATTCAAGGCGAATCACGGGGGCTACATCGAGACCCCCCATGATCCTAGCGGGCGGCTCGGCCTCACGCCCGGGCGCGAAGGGCCGAGGAAGCCGGGGTCGGAATCCTCGAATGGCGAAAGCCTCGGTCCATTAGGATCTGTCGTGAAGGCCGGTCCTTGTGACGCATTCATGATAACAGCGGCGGCCTCGGCGGCGGCGGCGCCGCGCAACGTCATCAACAATGCCGCTAGGAAGCGGGGCCGCGGGCGGGGCCGCGACCATCGGCCGTGCGAGGCGGCGGCACGGCAGCGAGGACCATGATGATGCGATCCCGGGGCCTCGTGCCTTCCAGGGGAGATCCATAGCGCCAGTTCCCTTTCCGGTTCCGCCCGACCGGCCAACCTCACCAAGTACTCGGGAGAAAGCGAACCCGGTATGGCTCAACGATTACCGCCCTAAGCGTGCCAGTTGGCGGCGGGGGCAACGACAGGCTCATTATCCACAACCTTCCGCTTCACCTAGGCGATTCAGCGCGAGCTTAGGGCGGAGCATCTCCCGCCCGCCGATCCAGCGACTTGTCCGATCTGGTCAAGGTTTTTAGTGGGGAACTTCCGGGGGCACATCGTGCGCCACGGGGATTTGTGGGATCTCCATAGCTGCCGCCCGAGAAGTCCGGCAAAACCTGCGGGTTTTATCCAGCGCTTCTCGAAGAAGTGCACCGAAGCGCCCAATGTGGCCGACACGCCATCATCGGCATGTTCCTTGGCGGCCGCGACCTGCAAGGAGCTCGTCCATGAACTGGGAAAGATGCCAACCACCGCCCACGAGCTATTCGAGATGGCGACTAACTTCGCCTCGGCGGGGAGGCGATGGGAGGCGATTTTTCGCAATGGCAGCGATAAAGGAAAGCGGAAGGAAGGAGATGCCGAGGGGGCGCATCCGCAACCCAAGAAAAACAAAGGGAACAAAGCGGAAGGGGAAAGAAGGGCAAGAAAGGAGGCGGACTCGAGGATGATCTCGTCGGCTGCGGCCGGCCTGCGCCCCGGGGCCGGGGCCTTCGGCGACATGATCAAAAAGCCACGCCCTTTCCACAAGTTCCCCGTCAAGCACACCATGGGGGAGTGTGACTTGGCCTGCCGTTTCTACCAGAAGCTGCCCCCACCTAAGGACAAGAAAAAGAAGGAGGAAGAGGACAAAGGCGAGGGATTCCCTGAGGTCCATGATGTCTTCATGATCATCGGAGGGCTGCCGGCGAACCTCACCCCGCGTCAAATCAAGCGCGAGTGCCGCGAGGTCTTCTCGATGCGCCCGGCCACTCCTCGATACTGCGTCCACCGACTCCATCATGTACAACCTTGGCGACCATCCACTCTACGTGCCGAACCGGGGCGGTACCCACTAAATAGTCGACCCCATCATCGGCAACATCGCGGCTCACCAAGGTGTTGATGGGCGGAGGCGGTGCCCTCAACATCCTCTACTCCAAGACCCTCGGCTGTTGGGGATTGGCGCTCGCAACTCAACCTGCGGCTCTCTTTTTTCAGGGCATAGTGCCGGGGCAAGCGTGCTGGCCCCTCGAGGCAGTCGATCTCGGTCTTCTTCGGGGCGCCATCAAACTTCCGCCAAGGAGGTCATCACCTTCGACATGGTCGACTTCGAGGAACCTATCATGGTATCCTTAGATGTCCCGCGTACGCGAAGTTCATGGCCGTCCCCAACTACACCTACCTCCTCAAGATGCCGGGCCCAAACGGCGTCATCACCGTTGGGTCGTCCAACGAGCACGCGTTCAACTGCGACGTCGAGGCGATCGAGCACGCCGAAGCCATGGCATTGTCCGAGGCCCTCGACGCCAAGCACCACGCCAGCACTTTCGAGCCGTCTGATGGGGTGAAGGAGGTGCCGCTGGATCCGAGCTCTCCCTCCGGCAAGGCGGTGAAGATCTGCACCTCCCACGACCCCAAATAGGAAGTTGTGCTCGTCGACTTTCTCCGCGCGGACATGCCAGGCATTTCGAGGGATGTCGCCGAGCACTCCCTTGATATCAGGGCCAGATCCAAGCTGGTGAAGCAGTGTCTGCGTCGATTCGACGAGGAGAAGCGCAGGCCATTGGTGAGGAGGTGAACAAGCTTTTGGCGGCTGGATTCATCAAGGAGGTGTTCCATCCCGAGTGGTTGTCTAATCCTGTACTGGTTTGGAAGAAAAGTGGGAAGTGGAGGATGTGTGCAGACTACATAAGCTTAAATAAAGCATGTCTGAAGGTCCCCTTTCCTCTACCACGTATTGATCAGATAGTTGACTCCACCTCGGGGTGCGAGCTCTTATCCTTTCTTGATGCCTATTTCGGTTACCACCAAATCAAGATGAAGGAGTCTGACCAGCTCACGACTTCCTTCATCACACCTTTTGGCATGTACTGCTACATAACAATGCCCTTCGGACTCAGAAACGCCGGAGCCACATACCAACGGTGCATGCTCGGCGTCTTTGGGGATCACATTGGAGAGATCGTAGAGGCTTACATAGGCGATATCGTTGTCAAAACCAAGAAGGCTGATGACCTCATCGCCGACCTTGAGATTGCCTTTCAGTGTCTTAAGGCCAAAAGCGTCAAGCTCAATCCTGAGAAGTGTGTCTTCGTGGTCCCCGAGGCATGCTTTTAGGATTCATCGTCTCCCTAAGCGGCGACATCGAGCCCAACCTAGAGAAGGCGACCGCGGTGACTAGTATGGGGCGATCAAGGATCGAAGAAGGAGGTACAACGGGTCATGGGCTGCCTTACGGCTCTTAGCCGCTTCATCTCACGACTTGGTGAGAAGGGCTTGCCCTGTGCCGCCTCTGAGGAAGTCGGAGCACTTCTCTGGACCGCCAAGGCCCGGGGAGGCTCTCGATAAGCTCAAAGCCGCCCTTACCGGCGCCCCGATACTGGTCCCTCCAGCCGAAGGTGAGCCCCTCCTCTTGTATGTCATTGTGACAACCCAAGTGGTTAAGCGGCTATTGTTGTTGAAAAGACAGAAAAGAAGGCCACGCCCTGCCAATCCAAAGGCGGTCTACTTCATCGGCGAGGTGGCATGCGAGACCAAGATCCGCTACCCGCGGATCCAAAAGCTACTCTACACCGTGGTCCTGACTCGATGCAAGCTCCGGCACTACTTTGACGCCCACCCAGTGACGGTGGTCTCCTCCTTTCCGTTGGGAGAGATCCTCCAGAACCGGGAAGTCTCAGGACGGGTTGCCCAGTAGTCCGTCGAGCTCATGGGGGGAAACTCTCTCCCTCTGGCGCCAAGGAAGGCCATCAAGTCTCAAGTCTTGGCGGATTTCCTCGCGGAGTGGACCGACACCCAGCTTCCCCCGCCTTGGATTTAGGCGGAGTGCTGGACCATGTACTTCGACGAGACTCTGATGAAGACCGGCGCCGGCGCCGGCCTCCTCTTCGTCTCGCCCCCTTGGGATACACATGAGGTGCCTTTTCGGCTTCACTTTCACGCTTTAAACAACATGGCGAGTGCGACGGCCTCCTCAATGGCTTGAAGATCGCCATCGAGCTCGGCGTCAAAGCGCCTCGGCGTCAGGGGACTCACAACTCGTCATCGACCAAGTCATGAAGGACTCGAGCTGCCACGACCCGAAGATCGATGCATCTTTGCAAGGCGTGCGTGGTCTGGAAGACAAGTTTGACGGCCTCGAGCTCAACCACATCGCCCGAAGGTACAACGAGGTCGCCGACGAGCTCGCCAAGATTGCGGCCGGGAGGGCTCCCGTCCCCCCGGATGTTTTCACCAAGGATCTCGCGGCCCCCTCTGTCAGCTTCGAAGACCAAGGCGCAGCGGCAGATGACAAGCCTGACCCCCCTTGGGGGCTACGGCAGTGTCCAAGGCCAAGGCCCCCTCGGCACCTGACGCCGAGGTCATGGAGCTTGACGAGGAGGGTCTCGAAGCCGACCCCAAGCAAGACTGGAGGAAGCCATACCTCGATTGGATCGTCCGAGGGGTGCTCCCCGAAGACTTCAACCAGGGCCGACGCATCGCGAGAAGAGCAAAGTCCTTCATCGTGGTGGAGGATGAGCTCTACAAGCGAAGCCCCTCGGGAGTCCTGCAATGATGCTTCTCTACCGAGGAGGGCCTGAAGCTAGTCCACAAAATTCACGCCGGCGTCTGTGGGCACCACGCCGCTCCACGTTCCCTTGTCGGCAGTGCTTTCCAGCAGGGTTTTTACTGGCCAACTGCAGTTGCCGATGCTACCCACGTGGTACGCACCTACGAGGGTTGCCAGTACTATCCTCGCCAGACGCACCTGCCGGCACAGGCACTCCAAACCATCCCCATCACGTGGCCCTTCGCCGTGTGGGGGCTGGATCTTGTAGGACCTCACAAGAAGGTGCCCGGAGGCTTCACCCACTTGCTAGTCGCCATAGACAAATTTTCCAAGTGGATCGAAGTGCGCCCCATCACCAACATTCGATCCGAGCAGGCAGTGCGGTTCTTCACCGACATCATCCATCGCTTCGGGGTCCCGAACTCCATCATCACCGACCACGGCACCCAGTTCACGGGGAAGAAATTTTAGGACTTTTGCGACAGAAACCAGATACGTGTTGTCTGGTCCACCGTCGTCCATCCCCAGACGAACGGACAGGTAGAACGTGCCAATGGTATGATTTTGCAGGGACTCAAACCTCGGATCTTCAACAAGCCTGAGAAGTTCGGCAAAAGATGGCTCGAGGAGCTCCCCTCGGTCCTTTGGAGCCTTAGGACGATGACCCGGCCAGCCCACGGGGTTCACGCCCTTCTTCCTGGTGTATGGTGCCAAGGCCGTCCTCCCCACCGACTTGGAGTTCGGTTCTCCGAGGCTCAAGGCCGACGACGAGCGGCGCAACCAGACGGCTCGGGAGGATTCGCTGGATATGCTCGAGGAAGCAAGGGACGCGCCCTTCGACACTTAGCCAGATATCAGCAATTCCTCCGACGCTACCACGACCGATGGGTCCGAATCCGAGACGTCAAGGAGGGCGACTTGGTGCTACGTCTTTGCAAGGACAACCGAGGCTGCCACAAGCTCACGCCGCCATGGGAGGGACCCTACATGGCCAAGTCCTCAACAACACTTGGAACATCCAACAGCTACGTCGCTTTTACCCCTAAAATTTCCAAGCTTTGTACATACGTTTGTACCTTATGTTTTTCTTGGAGAAACCAAAGCAGCAAGCACCTGCTCATTTTTTCCACATAAGAAACACTTATCCGAGGCCCTCGGGGGCTAAGGACCTTAATTATGGTTACACTCCCGCAAGGGTTGAGGGAGACTCAGTTTTGACTTCCCAAAACTGAGCCTCCCTTGGGGGCTAGAAAGGGGGGAACCCCCTCCCGAAAAAGCACCCCAAAAGGACTTCTCGTTTTTCCTCGGCCATTTTTCACAAATTTTCGTACCCAAGATCTCGAACACTTAGGGAAGAGCAACCAGAGGAAGCCATCCCAAGGCTAGGGCCGGCTGAGCTACGAGGAAGCCATCCCAAGGCTAGGGCCGGCTGAGCTACGAGGTCACCTACGCCCATGTGCTACGGTACCTCTACTCGCCACCCTCGGCCAAAGGAAGACTTCAGCCATTGCGAGAGGGTTGTTCTAGATGTCAAGTTCGGTAGAGCTGCGAGGCCACCCACGCCCACGGGCTACGGTACCCCTACTCGCTACCCTCGACTAAGGAACGGCCCCTAAATTCAAAATAGTCTCGCAAGACTCTAGCCTAAGTGCGGATCGAGATCGAAAAGGGCGTGAAAAATAAATGAAAACACCACCACAAAACACAAGGCCACGATGGGCCATTAGCACGAATACTTCCAAAAGAAACCAACATAGTTTTTTACATGGGCACTCTGGCCCGAGCTGTAGAACCTACTGAGGGGCGTCCCCCCCACCGTCTCGAGTAGCGGCGTCCGTAGCATCGGTGGCGTCAGCCTCAACCGCGGGAGTGGGGACGACGGTGGGCATGAAGATTCCGACCAGCGCGGACGGGGCCTCGCTCGCTTCGGCCTCCTGGACGAGCTCGGCAAGCACCTCACTCTCGCGGCCCACTTCCTCTTCGGCCACCACGAGCCCCTCAGAGATCCGAGGGAGGTCAAGCTCGTAGTGGGACATGGTCAACGCGAGCGTGTGCGACACGCCGATCCGAAGGGCGTCCAGGGCACACGCCTCCATCCGCCTGGGCAGCGCAGCCAGCCGCCCCAGCAGACTGCTCCCAGCAACATCACCAGCCTCAACTTCAGCACAGACGGCCACGATCTTCTGCGATAAAGTGTCGAGCTCGCTTTGCGCCGAGCTGTAGGCCGCCTGCAACGCGATGAGGCTCGCCTCCAGCTCCGACACCTTCTCTCTTAGGCCTGTGATAGTCCGAGAGTCAAACTCCCAGACAAGGCAGCAGAGGCACGACGGACAGGTATGACGCTTACCTTCCCGCTGGTTACGAAGGGTCTCGGCCTTGGACACCGCCTGCAGGAGTTCGGCCCTCATCAAGGCATTATCATCGATGAGGAGCTGGTGGTCAGTCTCTACGGTCACCAGCCTCTCGGACAAGGCCTGGACAGAGTTAGCCGAGCGGGTAACTTTAGCCCTCGTCACCTCCCTCTCGGCCCGGAGTCGGTCGAGGTTCGCCGCATGTTTTGCCACAATTCCCTTCGAAAGAGTGGCCTCCTCACGCGCCGTCGAGACCTCGGCCTTCAGGTCTGAGACAAGGAGACAGAGCTTCTCGATCTCCTCGTCTCTGGCCAACAGGGTGGTGCTCAGCTGGGCTACGAGCTCCTTCTGGCGATGGAGCTCGCTGGTGAGGCCGGCCCCCGCCCGGATGAACTCTGATTTCGCCCGGGACATCTGCGCCAGCTCCTGCAGTAATCAAGCCCAATCATTCAGCCATCACGAAAAAGCTCTTATGACAAGAAAACCGCGGGAGGTCGGCTTACCTTCAGCACATTAGGGAGCTCTGTAGGTAGGATCGACGAGAGAGTCTTAAGCGACCTCTCGGCCAGCTCCTGGCACTTCCCCGCCTGCTCCCACAGGTGCCCTTCCACGGCGTCGTCCAGCACATAGACCGGCCACCCCTCGGGGTCCTAACGGTCCGTCCAGACTAGCCGTGGTGCCTTCATGGGCCCCCAGGAGCTAGCGGCCTCTTGGCTGAGTGGCCCTCCACCCGCGACGGATGTCTCGGTCAGCTGTCCTTTGGCCACGACGGGCGCCTCGACCGACGATCCCCCAGCTCGCCGCCAGAGGAGGTCACATCCTCAACAAGCGCCCCCTTCCCCTGCGCCTCGGTGGCCTCCTCCGAGGAAGGAATCTCCACCACCTCATCAGCCATGACTTGGGGCGGAGATGGAGCCGGCGCCTGTTCCTCCATGACCACGTCCGCGGTGACCTTCACTGTGGACGTCCTTGCCGCATCCGCATCGTCGTCCAAGGGCGCCTCCTTGGCCGGCGGCACCTCGGCCACGCCTTTTTCCCTCACGAGCTGCGCCACCACCTCTGGGGCAACCCCGAGGCTCGCGCTTCCCATCCCCGGCTTCAGCCGCTTTCGTGCGGAAAACGGAGCCTAGATTGGGCTGGCCCTGTGCTTTAGGCTGCAAGGACAAGAAGGGGAGCGTCAGAGAAAGAGAAGAAAGAAAAACAACCATAGAAGACAGGTCCCGAGGCCGAGCAACACTTACCCGGCAACCGGCACCTTGATCTTAACGCCCGTCGGGGCCACGCCCGAAGACAGGGGCCTCGGGCGCTCCGTCGCCCTCGCCCCTTCATCGGGCGTTCGACCCCCACCCTCGGATCTACTTCCCGCCACCTCGGGTTGCCTCGGGGGCGGAGGCGATCCGCTCCCCGCTCGGGCTCACCGGCGGGGCTGGCTCCGAGGGCCGCGCTGTCCCCGCCCAAGTCACGCCTTCGGCCGTCCCGCCCCCCCTTCGCTCGGGCGGGGGTGGCCTCGATGGCTCTTTTGCCCCGTGGAGTTCCACCCCCTCGGGGGGGCGTCGCAGCCTTGGCCTCACCGCCAGACCTCGGCTTCGGTGTCGGCGAAAATATCGGCGGCAGTCTACCACGGGTATACCGACGGTAGTGATTCGTGGTGGAGGCACGCTATTAGACTACAAGCGAGATGGAACAGGAAGAACAGTACACATGGTTTACCCAGATTCGGGCCGCCTGATGCGTAATACCCTATGTCCTGCTCTTGTATTATTGATGATTGAGAAAATGATGTTTTTGGAGGGGGTCCCTGCCCGCCTTATATAGTCTGGGGGCAGGGTTACAGATCCTAAAATCTCGAGATGGTCGGTTACAGACAAACCGTATCTAGGCAGAATACAATTGGTCCGCTTGGGACTCCTACCAGACCAGAGAGGCCGATCGGTCTTGGTCTTGTGGGCTAGGCCGCCCTGTCTGTTGAGGCCAAAGGCCAGCCGTGAGGGTATAGGGGTCTAAACCCCCACAGCTAGTCCTCGAGCACCATGGATCTTGAGAAGTAACACCGCTCTAACGTTTGCCGACCAGTCCAGATTGTAACCTTGCATAGTTATAGCCTGTCATTGACTTGCCGACTAGCCCTACGAAGAACCGACCGGTTCGCAAAAGAAACGACCGAACCCAAAGACAACGCCCCAATTTGAAGAAGGAATCGACCTCAGAGGCAAATTCATTCGTCTTTGTCGAAAGATGCATGTTGCTCAAGAAAAAAGAAAAAAACATCTCATGTCTAGTGACGTGGGCCCACAGTAGCATATGATATCAGATATCATTTGTGTAATCAAAGAAACTAGCCTTTCTGAAAAGCTATACATACGGTAGGGGTCAGAACTCATATTAGGAATAGGCCCAGTCACTGCTGAAGTGACGTGGGCCCATGTAGTCCCCAAGATTGTTATAAGATGAGAATCATGTTGTAGCAAGCTTTTAAGAAAAAACTTGATAATCACTCAGAATAATCACCTTTTCCAGAAAAAATATGCAACGCTGCGGAAAATCAAAATAATTATACAAAATGGGCCTGATACCCAGCCGACGGCCCAGTTAATCGTCCGCCTTGTTCAGAGGGGCAAAAAAGACCATCTCGGCACGGAGGCCGAGAAATCTGTACTGGAGAACGTGCCGCGGCAGTTCACCTTCGGTCGTGGCCGCAATGATAGCTCTTTCCAGTCGTGGGGAAAGCGATCCGTCGTGGAGCTATTCAGCGATTCCCACTCGCCCACTTACCTTCCTGGCGGCCGCTTATAAATAGAAGGCGCGGCAGTGAGAAGAAACATCCCAAATCCAAAGAAACCCTAGCCGGTTACTCAGGTCTCCCTCTTCCAATCCATTCTCGCGGCACTCCAGCACCATCGAATGGATCACGGCAAGCGGCCAGCGGAGAGCTCACCGAGCGGTCCTTCCAAAGAAGCGCCCGCCGTAATGCTTGCGGGGTAGCGGCCGTGTTACTGTAGTATACACATTTGGTGAGAAATCGAAATCCAATCTGACTTGACTTGTTGCTTGCAGGGTGCTGGCTATCGGCGCCCCACCCGCGCAGCCATTCCCCGCGGCGGAGATTGCCGGTGAAGAAAATGCCAGGGGTCGGCATGCCATGGTGACCGTAATCGGTCGCCATGGCGAATCTGCGGAACGGCCGAATGCCGTGATGGGAGCGCCGGAGCAAGCCGAGGCGGAGGCGTATCAAAGCTTAGGCCAACCAGCCGGGCGGCCGACGAGAGGGTGGCTCAACCGGAGGAGGAGCTCTGCACCATCCTCCCCGCAAATGAAGCGGCCGCCGCCTTCACCGGGCAGCAGAGATTCTCTCCCGAACGGCCGGAGAACACGCCCACCAATCCAGAGTTCGTGTCGCCGCGGCGTGCGTCGGGCCGTCGTCGCCGGGGCGCTTGCCTGGCCCCCGCCTGGAGTGGATCTCTCGGGGATTCGTCGTTCTTCCGTAAGGGGAACGCGTAGTCGACCTGGAGCACCTCATTCGATTTCGACGATGCCGCCGACGCCATAGTGGAGGAGGTGACCGCGGAGGACGTCATGAACGACACTCCGTAGGTTCCTGGTAGGTGTTCAGGCGTGCTTGCCTGTAGACGCTTGGTAGAGGACTGCTTTTTGCAGTTCCATAGGTTTACTAGTCCTTGAACAGAAAGTTCTGGGTCAGGATCCATGGGAAACTCACCAGGCGTCATAGCTTTTATAAAAATGCCGTAGGCAAGTAGTTTGTAACTAGGTTCTGAATGACCCAATCTGGTGTGGAAAACCAGTCATCTTGCATTGTTAATTTCTTTGTCCAATCAGAATTAATCTAAATGC
Organism: Chrysopogon serrulatus; assembly: GCA_015844335.1. Classification (NCBI taxonomy): domain Eukaryota; kingdom Viridiplantae; phylum Streptophyta; class Magnoliopsida; order Poales; family Poaceae; genus Chrysopogon; species Chrysopogon serrulatus. Next base: position 47,632 of record JADLZL010005941.1, on the reverse strand, counting down.
TCTGTTGTTCATTGATGAATGCAAATCTCCGAGTGTAGTCATAAAACTGGGCTAATCAATCAGCATGCAAGTTAATCGAAGGGGTTCAGTCCCCAGACTGATCTGGTCGACCAGTACTTAATAGTACATACCCAGGCTATGTGCCCAGTCCCCAGGATAATCTGGTCGACCAGGGCTGAAGGGTGCACAGTTCAGCTGTGTGCCCGGTCCCTAGACTGATCTAGTCGATCAGGGCTTAGTAGTGCATAGGTCAACTGTGTGCCCAGTCCCCAGACTGATCTGGTCGACCAAGCATATATAGCTGACTTTGGGAAAGCCCACAGTCCCCAGTTTGACTGGTGGACCAGACTGACCATACAGTCAACAAGTGGGCCTAGTCCCCAGTAAGACTAGCGCACCATGACTTTAATAACCGGCTCAATGTACCGTAGAAGAGAAAATAACTCTGTAAAGGTAACTCGGCCCAAGAAAGCCCAGTTAAAAATTAGGGTAAAAAGAAAGTCCACAGTGACCTCGGGAGAGTCAATGGGCCACCCGCATGGTATAAATAGCCCGACGGCCGCCGCTTCCTCTTCCACACTTAGCAGTCGTTGCCATTTCCACCGCTTTCTTCTCCTCAATCTCCGGCGCACAACCTAGGTTTTTGACAACTGCCATCCACACACTCTGCATCTCACCCACGCAGTCTGATAACCGCAATGGGGAAGAAGAAGATCTCAGCGACGGAGACGGCGTGCAAGAAGTTGATGGAGACCCATTGGCAGAAATCTCTAACGACGCAGAAGTCATTAGAGACGATGGCGCAGGGAGGCCTACTGCCGCCCTCGGAGTTGGTGGTGTGGAGGGCGCCACCATCAGGTGAACGATATCCCCACCCTATGAAGATGAAATTGTTGTGTTTGAAGATTATTTCCTCCAGGGATTAGGGATTCCGGTGCACAGTTTCCTGAGGGATTTGTGTATTTTCTGGGCGATTTCAATCTGCAATCTTCCCCCCAACTCCATTTTGACCATTGCTATCTTTGTGGCGTACTGCGAGTGCTATTTGGGGATAGCATCACATTTCAATCTGTTCCACCACCTGTATGTCCTGAAGAAGAAAGGGGAGGGGTCTGATGGATCTCAGGTGGCCGGCGGTTGCTACATTGCCTTGAGGGAGGGTGTAAAGTCCCGCTTGGATGTCCGTTGGTCATACATCAAACACCAAGAACTGGATGAAGCGCCGGTTTTACATCAACCAAAATCTTGAAGGCCGACCAGTTCCTTGCGATGTCACCCAGATTCCTCAATTCAATCCCCGGTGGTCTGAAAAACCAGATATCGATCAAATGGTTCAAGTCAAAGAACTATTATCCCCGATGGATTTCAGCAAGATTGACGGGGTTGTGGTTGCCCGACCAATTCATTGTCCACCGCATCCAAATTTCGAAGGAGAGGGTAAACTTCATGTTTGAGTACCAAGGGCGTGGAGACCCGTCTCGAGAGCAGTGTTCGAGTCTAAGGTCGGCGCCCCGATCCAAGAGAACATTGAGGCCTCCTTTAAACAACTGCGGAAGCATGTGCAGGTATATGCTTAAAATGAACACTCGGTGTGTGAATAAATCATTAGCTAGAACTAATGTGTTATAATACTTTTTAGGGCCTGCAAAACATTGCTCAGCAACGGGCGGACATGATAGAACAATTCCGGCCCATTATGGCCGAAAATGAATGCCTGCATAGTGAGAACGGCGCCCTAAAGTACAAGGTCAGCGTCCTTGAAGGGAAGGCAAAAGGTAAAAGTGCTGTCCACATCTCTGGAATATTTAATAGTGTATAGAAAATCTATACATCTGCCTATTATGATGCAGAATCGAGGGGCGATCTCTTTGAAGGCGCAGGGAGTTATCACGCCTAGCGAAGGCATTGAAGAGCTGAAGTTGGAGATGGCAGGTCATGAATCGACCACTTCCTCCTCCTTTTTTGTCTCAAAATTGTTTTAACAACAATCGCTTTTTTGTCTGGTCGAGTTCAAGAAAAACACATGGCGCAGTTTGGTGTGTTGATCGAGGAGAACACCGAACTCAAGGAGCGCCGGGCGAGAGGTCGAGGCCGGTCTGAGGCCACTGATGAAGGAGCCGTCTCTAGAGGCCATGGAGATATCGACCCAGTGAACAACCCTGAAGTTGTCACGGATCTTTGCAAGAGGGCCTGGCCCTTGTTCAAAGATTTTGTGCGTGAAGCGGGTCAGTTTGCGGTATCCTTCGTTCTAGCGCTGGCCAAGTCGCACTACCCCTGAATCGACCTTAAGAGGGTTGAAGAGGGAGCAAAGCCAATACCAGCCCGGAAAAAATGAATAACCTTCGACTTGGCTTCTGGGACACTGCATCAAGGGTAAGCAGAACGTCAAATTGGTCGATGAAGGATCGTCAAGCCAGGCCTCTTGAGTAGCAGAGCGTTTCCTTGTAAATTTCTGAGAAACTGCCTGATGTATATATACACTTATTTATTGTACTCGGCCTGTACCAAGTGTGTAGCTATATACTTAGAGTTTATCCATATTTGTTGACTTGCATAATGATTTTGGAATACCATCCGCTAAGTTAGAGCTAGGAACTCTTAACAGCAAGGCTTGAGGTAAACACGGAGAACTACAAAAAAACGACATAAACAACATAGGTTAAAAATTATGAAACTTCAGCAGGTTCACAACAAGCAATTAATTCAAGTCAAGTTGAAGCGGTAAACGAGTATGTGACTCGCTTAGTTTTTAAAGAGGTTCATATGCGTGTAGTCATGTAGCATCCTTTGAAGCGAATCGGCTCCTTAGGTGACTAGGTGACCTCGTGGGAACAAAGATTGTTGCCGAAACGCTTAGGACCCTAGTACCGTTAGAGAGAGCGATCGCTAGTATCTCCCGTGCTCGTGGGCTCGTGAGCCGTAACACGTGATTGAAGGAACTAGAGATAGTGCCTATTCTGATTGTTCCTGTCGGAGTATTAGACTGTACGGCTTATTGAAAAGTATGTTTTACAGATAAAATATTTGCACAAAAGAGGTGAATCGTGAACCAAACTTTATTAACTTTGACTGAATACAAAAGAAAAGAAAAGATACATATCTTATTCTATGCCGCCTATCAAGGGTAGAACCTTATAAGCTGCTCGATGTGCCGGGAGCTGGGTACATCGATGCCATCTAAAGTGCGTAGCCTCAGAGAATGTAGGCCCGGTGATCGTCTTTATCATGAATGGCCCCTCCCAGTGAGAGGACAGCTTGTGAAGGCCTTCTGTCTTCTACTTGCTCCGGAGCACTAGGTCACCGACAACGAAAAAGTGATCTTTGACGTTGCGGTTATAGTAACGACGTAGGCTAGCCAAGTACCGAGCGTTCTGAACGCACGTGTCAAGGCGTCGTTCTTCCAGGGCGTTGATATCGAGCTCCCGTGCTTCATCCGAGGCGTCTTCGTCGAAATACTCGATCCTGGAGATCGATGAGTGACCTCGGCTGGTAGTACAGCTTCGAGCCCAAATATCATGAAGTACGGAGAGACGCCTCTGTAACATTCTAAATGTTAATCATGTCACAATTGCATTTCCATTATCACATATGCATCATTTTGCATTTGATCATAAGCACATGCCATTGCAAGTTCTATGTGTGCAACATATAAGTGTGTTTGATAATCTCAAAAGTGGTTTAAAAAATGTTTAAAATTAAAATTGATATAGGTTTATATACAACCTTTTGTTAAACATGCTCACATGTGATGATAAAGTTAATTATGCCTTTTATCTTTTTACTAGAAAACTTAAAGTACAACTACATGTTTTATTCAGTTTTTGGGATTGAACCTTGAATAAAAGTTGTAGTACAAGTTATGTACTACAAAAGTTATTTAAGGGCCCAAGGCCAAATCCCTCTTTAACTTGTCCAAAAACTAGCCCTAATGTTGGATTCAGCATTAAAAGGGTAAGGGTTTAGAATTTTTTCTTAGTCCCTGAATTTCAGCAACTAGATTCAATTTTCAGGGCTAAGCAATTTTATTTTTCATGAATAAAAATTGGGAATCAGTTGCATCACTTGTTAGTATAAAGTTTATACTTTGGTACTGTGTGATTAGTTGAGTTTGATTAGTGATAGGTTGTTCTTAATTAACTATTGAAAGTAGCTAATCACTGCAGTTAGCACAGTTTAATTGAATTCAGGGTTTCAGTTGCTTTTTAGTGAGGTTTAGCAACTTGTAGATTGCAAACCGTGGGGAATTAAACCTTGATCCTTTAAGCAACCTTGTAGTGCACATGTAGAGGATTGCAGTGGTATATTTGGATTGCAAATTTGGTGGCTTGAACTAAGAAATATCGTGAGCCAAACATCGAGTTTTCAGTCGGCTACAGTGTAAAAGCAGCAGCACCTTCTAGCTGCCGCCGACATGCCCACCATCGTTTGGCCATCGCTGCCACGCCGCACCGTGCTATTCTTCGCGTCGCGCTGGTCAGCGGTGAGTGGAGAGTTCATGCCTCACCCATGCCGGCGTCACTGACCGTCCAGCTCGCCATCGGCCTTCTTCCTTTTTCTTGCACTGCTCACCGGTGCCACTGCATCGTCCTCCCCGCGTTTCGCGGATGCACTGCCGGGCAATGCTAGCTACGTAGGTAAATTCGCGAGCTCACTGCCTATCTTCCAGTGCACACTCTTGGCTATAAATAGCTCACCTTGGCCGCAATTGACTCTTTTCCAAATTTTGGCTCACCACCGGCCGATTCCACCGTGCTGTGAAATTCGCCGTCAACACTTGATCTTGGTCCAATTGCGTTTGCCACCAACCGCCATCCTTGTGCGCTGGCGTCGTTTGCAACCGATAGCGTCGTGTGCCATTGCCGGTGTCGCTCAGGGCGACCATCGTCTTCCTCCCGGCCGGCGAAAGCACCGCCGTGCTTGGTCGCACCCTGGCCAAGCTGCTCCAGAGCCTCTCGTGCTCACCTAACTAGTGTGCTAGGCTCGCCTTGAGCTCCTGGAGCTCATCGGCCCCTTAAATACCTTCGTCAGGCCATAGGCACGGCGGAACGCCACCGCACCGCCGTTATGCGCCGCCACAGCGGCCTCTGCCCAGGATTTCCTGCCCCGCTCCGTTTCGATTGAACCCGGTAGAAGCAACGAGATCGTGGTGAGCTCGCGAAGCTAACCCTGCCCTTATTTTGGTCTCTACTAGGCCCGGCTGGCCGGAACGTCGCCGCGCCGGCGAACTCTGCTCAGCCGAGCTGCCATGGCCGTTGCCCTGCTCCTTGCAGCCATCAAACCGTCTTGTATTTGTGCTTGTTGGGTTCGCCGAGTCATGGGAAGGGCGATGGTACCCTCGCCATCGTCAAAGACCTCACCGGGCGGCAAGGTCCGCCATCCGGCCACCGCCACCGCTTCGGACAGAGCCAAGCTTGGGTGGGCCGTAATGGGCCTAGCTGGTGCTGGGTCGTCGGGCAGGCTTGGGCGGCGGGGGAGCGGACCACAGTAGAGCTAGGGTTTTCCTTTTTTCTTTTTTCAATTTTATGAATAGTACTGAGTTTTGTTTATTTCATAAAAAATAATTAGAGTTCCTAAAATCACGAAAATTTTTGTATAGCTTCTTTGTAGTGATATCTATTCAAGAAAAATATAAAACTTAGATTTTAAATAGTTTCTGCAGGAGATAAAAATATCTCTTTTAATTAATAAATGCCAACTCTATGATTTTTCTAGGATGAAATATTAGTCCAAAAATTATGAAATTTGTTTTACACTTATTCCATGATAATACCAACCTACACAAAAGTTTGGAATGAATTTGAAAATGTTTCATAAGATCATATTTCTATATTTATTAATAAATAGAAAGAAGGTATTTTGATTAAGCATATGCATGTTTCTAATTAATGTTTTTCATTACCATTTTGTGATAGTGTAGCTTAGCAACTGAATAAGGGTTGAATTATTTTAATTGGCTAGTAGATGCTTTATTATTTTATGTCATGATTGTTAAATGTGATAAATTTGGTTACATATCTTGTTTTTCTTTTTCTAAATAAAACAACCATATGATATATATGTAATGCTTGTGTGATCTTTAGGATTGTATGACGACCTTGGATTAGAAAACACCACTGATCCTTGGTATTTCTTTTACTTGGTAATAATAATTATGATACACTAGTTGAGAGTAAATGCTGTTACTTTTAGTAGTTGATTTGACTGTTCCAGAGAGCTGTATAATTTGAAAACAAGCAATTGTTAGTTTCTTTTAACCAACTATGATAATATAGTGTTGTCATCAGAGAAAGAGAATTGCACACATGGAACCTTATGTAGCTTTCCATTCTCGCTATGCACATGATCATTGCATCACATCATTTTATGTCATACCATTTTAACTATGCATCATGTATGCACTCTTGGTATTCATACATCTCATACATTCATATAGGATCGGAGGAAGAGGCGTCCGTCGACTACGTGATAATCGAGGAGGAGGATCCTCAGGACTCGCCATCCGAAGGCGAAGGACGAGACTTTGAACCACTGCCGAAGTGCACTAACCTCGAATTCTCCACGCTTTCACCGAGGCAAGCCCCCCCGGAGCATTTTATTAACCTATTCTCTTTTGAAATACAATTATTCACTTTTGTTACTTGTGATGTGCATTATGTTTATAGGAATTTCGTGATACCGTTGTTGCATAACTACCTTGTTCACTAAAATGAACCGGTCATAATACTAGATTGGATAGATGGTTTTATGCTTTGCCATGCTTAGATCATTAAGAAGTCGATGATTTCTGTCATCCGCAACATTTAGGCCGGGTACATGTGATATCCTTAAACATGAGGTGAATGATAATTGGAGACCGGACGGGACTCGGTGTTGGAGGTGCTACAGACATGGAGGTCTTGTATGCTTCTAGTTTTCCCGTCTGAAGTCGATTAAGGACCGCACCGCACTGTCTAGGTGTGAGATTGAACGCATTTTTTCACATAGCAGCCGAATAAATCATTTCGATCATGAAACCAATTAGCTCGCTCGAGGTAGGAATTGAATCGTTAGCATTGCTGGGAGGAGAGTAACAGTGGAGAGGGTATCGATCCAAAACCCCGCATGACTACTGGCTACGGGCTGAATGGGCATGACTTGTGAGGATGCGGTACCATCGCTTTTTAAAAACGGTTCAATCCTATTTTTTGAATAGAGTGAACGGTAATCCATGCGGGTGAGGTACAAACACATGCGGGTGTGTGATACGGGCTTACCCAAATTGGTGTAATCGATTCGAATCGCCGCCTCTCCCTGATAGTGAGAAACTTATACCTTGTCGCAGACGTAGTAAAAGAGATGGAATTCACTTTGTTGATATTGAAAGGATTCTAATTGGTACCTCATCCGTAGATGAATGCTTGTTATAATTCAAGTGTATGTTTTAGAAAGATGCAAACGTAGTTATGGATAGCATCTTAATAATTTTGCCGCCAACATATAAAACTTTGGAACCTAATAATAAGCTTTTCTCAGAAAAGTTGCTAGCCAACAAACTCCACCATACTTAGCCAATCATTTATCCTTGAGTCTTTTCTTTTTATTCTCTGTCGGGTAAGTCTTATGGAGTACAATTGAGTACTCGTGGTTTTTACCCATCGCTTGCAGGTGACTTGTTGTGTGAAAGGTCTTACATCGCAGCGCAACACCGTGGATGGCAAAGTGTTGATTAGGCCAACGGGCATGGCCATATCTTATACGCTCTTCTTCATGCTGTAAACGAGGTTTGATTGAAGCTGGTGTTATAAAACAAACTTATGGTGTTGTATTTGAAAATAAGAAACACTTTCATGTAATATATTTGAACCGCCTTTGTAATCACATAGAACTCGGGTTGTAATTATTTTCTTCTCAGAAAACTCAGATACTGATGTATGATGTTTCCTTAATCATGTGATCCTAGATGTAAGTTGATTTACCGAGGTCCTTCGTGACACTCGGCGGACTACCGGGTTCATTCGAGAAGCGGTGTATACGTGTCAACGTTATTAACGGGGATAGTTATGCTTAATCTCGGATGGATTGGTCGGTTCTATCACACGCCCGTGCTGCGACAGGGCTGGGTACGCAAGCCCCAGATCACAGCTGGTAGTTCTTTCAACCATCGCCCTGGATATAGACCATCTTCGTGAAATAAACGCTGCGCAGAGCGTCAATGATCATGCCGTTAGTGCGCTCGACCTGTCCGTTGGCTCGTGGGTGAGCAAATGACACGCATTTCTGACTTGTATGGACAAGTCATCACAGAAATCCCAGAAGTGACTTCCTGTGAACGTGCTGCCGAGGTCGGTAATAATGCTATTAGGGATGCCAAAATGGTGAATGACATCATTAAGCATCTCCGAAGCCTTCTTTGCGGTTGCCTTGACTAGGGGTTTGTACTCGATCCATTTGGAAAACTTGTCTATGAGGACACAGACGTATTTAAAACCGCCTAGTGCTGTTTTAAATGGTCCGATCATGTTGAGTCCCCAGCATGAAAAGGGCCAAGAGACTGAAATCGTCTGGAGTTTATGTGCAGGGACATGAATCTGCTTGGCGAAGAACTGACAGTTCTAGCAGTGTCGAACTAAGTGCTCGGCATCGGCCACGGCACTGGGCCAGTAGAAACCAGCGCGAAAAGCCTTACCGACCAGCGTCCGTGATGCCGCATGGTTACCGCATGTGCCAGAATGGATTTTGCCTAGTAGAGCGACGCCGTCCTCCGGTGTAATGCACTTCTGGAGTATTTCAGCCTTCGCGTTTTTGCGCATAAGCTGGCCGTCAACTAGTATGTAGTTGCGACCTCGACGGACAAGACGCTCTGCTTCATTCTTATCGTCTGGCACTGCCTTGTTGGTGAGGTACTGGATGAAAGGCAACCTCCAGTTTGATGGAGGGGCCTCAGGTTGGTCATCCGACTGATTGATCGCGTCGCCGTCGAGCCCAGGCCGGTGGTCGGGCTCCGGAATGTTGTCTGGACCTGAAGACTGGTCGACCCGTTTGCTAACCGGAGCCACCAGATGGGAAGTATCGGTATTAGGCGGTGGTCGCGTCGGCCGATTCGGCGAAGGTGACAGATCAGGAAGCTGCTGCATTTTGTCCGGCTTTTCCTCGTGAATGGATGGCGTGATCAGGTCGTGAACGAAAACTCCATGAGGGACTTCTGATCGGGACGATCCTAATTTGGACAATTCGTCAGCTGCTTGGTTCTCCGCCCGGGGCACATGGATGAACTCAAGGCCATAGAATTTGTCTTCAAGTTGGCGGATCACGGTCACATAGGCATCTATCTTTTCGTTGGTGCAGTCCCAATCTTTGTTGACCTGATTAATGACCAAGGCCGAATCACCGTAGACGAGAAGCCGCTTGACGCCAAGCTCAACAGCGATGCGAAGTCCATGCAATGCAGCCTCATATTCGGCGGCGTTATTGGAAGCCTTGAAGTCGATACGCAGAACATATCGCAGCTGGCCCCCGGAAGGTGCTACGAAGAAGACTCCGGCTCCTGCGCCATCTATATTTAACGAGCCATCAAAATACATCTTCCATTGTTCTTCAACCGTATCAGATACGGGTAACGTTATATCCGTCCATTCGACCAAAAAGTCGGCCAGGGCCTGAGACTTTATAGTAGTGTGGCTACGGAATCCGAGCTGAAAAGGGCTGAGCTCGATCACCCACTTGACAATTCTGCCGGTGGCATCCTTGTTGCGCAATATGTCCCCAAGCGCGTACTCGGTAACCACAGTGATACGGTACTACTGGAAGTAATGCGAGACCTTCCTTTTAGTGACCAGAATCACATAAAGGAGCTTTTGGACATGCGGATATCACTGCTTCATCCCGTTGAGTACCTCACTGATGCAGTATATTGGTCACTGGACGGGATGAACAAACTTGGGTTCGCTGTGCTCGACCACCAAGACGGTGCTGATCACTCTGTCGGTGGCGGCAATGTAGAGCAGCAGGTGCTCATCTCCTGTGGGTGCCGTGAGAACGGGTGGTGAGGATAAGTAGGTCTTGAGCTCATTGAAGGCGGAATCGGCTTCTTCAGACCATACGAACTTCTCCTTCGCTCTGAGCAAATGAAAGAAGGGGAGACCCTTGTCACCGAGTCAGGATATGTACCTGCTAAGGGCGGCCATGCATCCCGTTAGCTTTTGGATGTCTTTGACGCACTTGGGAGGCTTCATATCTAGCATGACTTTGACTTTCTTAGGGTTAGGTCGTATGCTGTCTTGGCTAACCACGCTACCGAGAAGTACGCCAGAGGGAACGCCGAATACGCACTTATTCGGGTTGAGCTTCCATTGAAACACATTTAGGGCCTTGAAGGTCCTATCATTGTCATCGATCAGGGTCGAGGCCTCTTTCGTTTTCACCACTACGTCGTCGACGTATGCTTCGCCTGATCCGTCACGCATCTCTCGCTTCGAGGCACTTTGTTGTATGGCGCTACCGGGTATGTCGCACCAGCGTTTTAAGCCGAACGACATGGTCGTGTAACAAAGACGCACGAAAGGGATTATGAACGACGTCTTTTCCTGATCATCTAAGGCGAGGGCAATCTGGTGATAGCCCGAGTAGCAATCTAAGAAAGAAAGCAATTGGCAATCCACGGTGGAGTCGACCACCTCATCGATGCGAGGGAGCAGAAAGGGGTCTTTTCGGCAGTGTTTGTTGAGATCGGTGTAATCAACGCACATCCTCCATTCATTATTCTTTTTGCGTACAAGGACTGGATTTGCTAACCAATCCGGATGGTACACTTCTCTAATGAAGCCGGCATCTAAGAGCCGGGTTATCTCTGCCCTAATTGCCTCCTTCCTGTCCCGAGCGAATCGTCGTAGCTTCTGCTTGACTGGTTTAGCTGTCTCGAAGACATTAAGGGAGTGCTCGATCCGTTCCCTAGGGACACCGGGCATGTCAGTAGGTTTCCACGCAAAAACACTTATGTTTTCCTGCAGGAAACGGACGAGCGCGTCTTCCTATTTGGGGTCAAGGTTGCCCCTGATCATCGCCGTCCTGGTGGGATCTCCGGGGACTAGGTTGACCTTCTTGTTTGCCTTGGTAATTTCTTCAGGGCGCTGGTGCTGTTTGACTGGAGGCTCGAGCTCTGCTGGCTTTGAAGTCCTAAGCTGGAAGGTAGCTTCCTCCATGCGTGCTTTAACTTCCTCGGCCTCTGCGGTGGCAAACGCACTTGTCTCGCATGCGTGAGCCATAAGGACATTACCACGGAGGGACAGAATACCCTGCGCGGTTGGCAACTTGAGGACAAGATAGCCATAGTGCGGTATAGCCATGAACTTGGTGAGGGCAGGTCTGCCAAGTATTGCATGGTAAACGCCGTTGAAGTTGGCCACGATGAAGTTGACGTAGTCGACACGGAAGTGCTGCGGTGTGCCGAACTGAACGGGCAGTGTGATCTGCCCGAGGGGCATAGAAGGCTTGTCGGGCATGATGCCCCAGAATGGTGAATCGCAGGGTTTGAGCTGATCCTCTGACAAACCAAGCTCCAGGAAAGCATGGTGGAAAAGTATATTCAGAGTGCTGCCGCCGTCTATCAACAGCGGACGCTGCCGATTACTGGGTCAAGGACCAAAGGAAAGTGACCTGCGTCAGGTAGTTTGGCCCACATGTCGGATCGACTGAAGGATATGGGCTGCTCTGACCAGGCTGGAGCTCGGACGTCGGCGACGAGCGTATCAGCCTCCGAGAGTGCGACAATGCGCCTCTTGAGGAGCTTCTTCTCCCACGCGTTTTTCGTGGCGCCCTTGCCTCCGAAGATCATGGCAGTCACATGTTTCTCTGGGTCCTTGTAGGTGTAACGCGGGTTCTTGCCGTTGTCGTCGTTGTCGGACTTGGTGCACGTATTGGGCTTCTTGGGGTAGCCCTTCTTGTTGGTACGCTGCCGCTTGCAGGCGAAGATGCTGGCGAAGCTGTGACATTCGTCGACGGTGTGCCCCTTGTTAGGGTGACGGGGGCAGTCACCATTGAGGATCTTGTCATACTCGCCATAGTCACCGTCGACCTTGCGCTTTTGGCCCTTGTCGGTGTTGTTGACAAAGTTGCATTGGCGGTTGCCGCGGTTGCGGCGATCCCCGTTGTCGTCGTCCCGCCGCCTGTACGGTCGGTCGTCGTCGCGACGATCGGTGTTCCGATTGTCACGGCGTTCGTTACCTCGGTCATCGCGGCGATTGCTGCCGCGGTCTTCTTGTCTGGGGTTGCGACAATTGGGGCGAGGTCCCTGTCGGTCGTCGTAGTCTGGGTCTCTGTCGTCGTCGTCACGAGGCCGGATGCGCTTGTATATGTCGTGGGTGCCATCATCGTATTGGACGAGGGCTTCGTCAACGCGCGCCCATTCTTGGGCAATGTTGAACATTTCCTCCGTTGTTGCTGGCTGCTTACGCAGGAGTTCTTTGCGGAGGTCGGCATTGCGCGGCTGTCGGAGCCCGGCGATGAAGATCCCGATGGCCTCCGGGACGCTGAGGTCCTTGACGGTGATCCAGACTTCGGAGAAGCGGCGGATATAATGCCGTAAGGACTCATGGGGTGAGTCCTGGATTAGGGCAAGCTCGTACTTGGTGCCGGGCTGCTCACAGGTTGGCCTGTAGTTGTCTACGAACATCTCTCGTAGTTGCGGCCAGCTTGGATAGAACCGTCCCTTTGGCGCATCAACCACCGGTTTGCGGATTCCCCGAGCACCACCGGAAGGTAGTTTGCCATGACATGCTCGCCACCCCCGGCTGCCCGGACAGTCGTCTCGTAGATGGCCATCCACTGTTTGGGGTCAGCTTTGCCATCGTAGTGCCTCAAGTCTCCAATCTTGAAGCTTCTGGGCCAATTTACTTGGCGTAGCCTCTCAGAGAAGCATTTAGGACCTGGAGCCCCGTGACGAGCTCGATATCGGTTGTCGATGATGTTGCAGAGGTCGGGCTGGTTGACCTCCTGGGGTACGCGCAGTGGTTGCCTGTTGCCACCATCCCTTTGGCGGTTAGCGCGCTCCTGACATTGAGCGGGCTGAGCTTCACGCTGACTTTGCCGATCCCGGTCATTGGCGTCGCCACCTTCTGCCCGGTCTCCGCGACCGTGGTGCGTGCTGCGAGAGCGGTGGCTCTGAGATGGACCGGCCGACATCTCGCACATGAAGTTGACTTGAGCTTCCGCAGCCTTGAGATGGTCGAGGACGGCCTGGATTTCCGGTGTGGCCTGCATATCGCGAAGTCGCTGGACTGCTACGGCGATATTGGCGCTAGGCGTCTTGTGGACTTGCCGATCACCGACCAGATCGAACTCGTCCGCCAGGTTACGGGGCTGCATCCTCCCTCTCTGCCGGTTGGCCCGTGGGGCAGGTGGCAGGTCTTGTTCGGCGTCGGCATCGGGCGCAGCTGCATCTGCATCGGCTCATGCGCCAGCAGGCTGAGGGGGTACCTGGACCTGAGGTTGGGCCAGGCGGCGTTGAGCTCGATCTTCATTACGAGCAATTCTTTGCTGCCTTTCCTTAACCGTTTCGACGACAGGCTCTCCCTCGTCGACGCTGACTTTGAAAACAGCCCTTCTGAACTCAGGAGGGAACTGCGGGAAGTCGGTTGTGTCAAACAGTTCGGCCACTCATTGGGGGAATTCGTCGTCGTCCGCTATAGAGGCGGAGCTCGTGGAAGCAGAGCTTGCGGTGACGGTTGCCCCGTCGAGCCCAGAGGCGGAACTCGAGCCACCTTCTCCTTCATCGATTGATCGAGAACTAGTGGAAGCTTCCCGCTATGGACGCAAAGTGGGACGATGTGCCTAGTCATTCCGTCAAGATAGAACTCGACAAGCCGAAGTTGTGGGCGTCGCCGGTATTGGCTCGAAAAAGCCTCTCCACACTCGTTGCTTTGTACGCCCCGGAGGTGTTAGGCATCACGAAGGGGAACGGGTTTTGACCCGATGCAACCCGGTCGTCTCCCCCCAAGCTTGTCCGACCAGTTATCGGACGAGGTCGAGGACGATTCTGAGAGTTCGGTGGTCGGACCCCCGTCGGACCTGAATCGGGGCTAGCGCGGACCCGGGGCCGTCTTGCCGAGCCGCCATTTGCTAGAGCCGGGTCTAGGCGGCGACGTCGATCGACGCGGGCCTGTGCGCCGCGTCAAGGTCGAGCCACGATCGGATCTAAATCCGAACGGTGAGTTTGTCCGACGCGGGCTGTGCGCCACGCCGTGGTCGAGCCGTGACCAGATTGGAATTTGGGCGGCGGAACTGATTGGTGTAAACCCGAGGGTTGCGCCTCGTCGCTTCCATATCGGAGCCTGGGCGACGGAACGGATTGGTGCGGACTTGCTGACCGCGTCTTGTCGTGGCCAGACCAGAATCCGGGCGGTATTGAGTGCTGGCGCGAGCCTGAGCCTGACGCCGATGTGGCTGAACGAGAGTGAAGCCATCATCATTGAACCGATTCTGGGCCGACTCCAACTGCTCGGCCATCTCCTCGAGGTCCCTTCTGAGCCGGTCGATAGATTCGAGCAGATCGGAGTTGTCGATCTGCCTTCCTTGGTAGCGACGGAGCGGTGGTCGAGTCGCCGGTTATGGCGCCTTCGAGATTGGTCCCGAGGGACGAGGTGGAACTTGAGGCATCGGCGCCGGATCTACCGGTGTTCCTCCCATGCTTCCCGTCGTGGAAACAATCCAAGTGAAAGAGCCGACGGTGAAGGTTGACCCAGCTTCGATCTCTATGGTTGTGGCAAAGGACACCATCTTGCTTGCTCCTAAGTCTGCACGCGCAGCCCCTACCTGGCGCGCCACTGTCGACGAAATATCGGCGGCAGTCTACCACGGGTATACCGACGGTAGTGATTTGTGGTGGAGGCACGCTATTAGACTACAAGCGAGATGGAACAGGAAGAACAGTACACACGGTTTACCCAGGTTCGGGCCACCTGATGCGTAATACCCTATGTCCTGCTCTTCTGTTATTGATGATTGAGAAAAGGATATTTTTGGACGGGGTCCCTGCCCGCCTTATATAGTCTGGGGGGCAGGGTTATAGATTCTGAAATCCCAAGGTGGTTGGTTACAGACAAACCGTATCTAGGCAGAATACAATTGGTTTCCTAACCGACTAGTTACCTTGCATGACAAGTAACTCTTAATTGTCCGCTTGGGACTCCAAACTGCACTGCAGAGGCCGATCGGTCTTGGTCTTGTGGGTCGGGCCGCCTGCCCATCGAGGCCAAAGGCCACCTGTGAGGGTATAGGGGTCTAAACCCCCACACTCGGATGAAGCCGAGGCCGAACCCTTTGCGGCGGACTCCTCCGCCACCTACGCCGCGCTACTACCGTAAGACGGGGATGCGACGCTTCTCCCGGCACCGCCATCCCTAGGAAGCTGTACAGGTCGTCGCCGTACAACTCGTCGTCGTCATCGTCATCGTCATCGTCGCCGCCGTCGGTGGTGTCCGACGGCGTCTCCTCCCGCGGAAGTACCTCCTACTCCTGGCGGCGCCGATGCTTTGCCAGGTCTTCTCTCTCCCGCTGCTTGCGAACGTTTCGCTCGGTCCGGCTCTCCTTTTTCTTCTTCCTCGCCTCCGCATAGGCTCGGTTGGCCTCCTTCTCCACGGAGATGGGGGGCTTGGACGCCTTCAACCTCCCAGCGAGCCCCTACGGAGACAAAAGCAAGGATAAAGACCGAAGAAGGGCGCGGGGAACACGTATCAGGCACAGGTATGAGCCTTACCACATGGAGGTACCCCTTCTTAGGCCGCATCATGACCTTGTACACCAGGATGGGGTCCACCGCTGCCGCCTTGTTCGTCCGCTCGAGGATCTCTTTGTTGTCGAGGTCCTCGGGCGCCATCCTGGTGCCCTCCCAAGTGTTGTCGTCCCTCATGTTGTACAGGGAGTACCGCCTCGACATAAGGGGCAGCACCCGCCGCTTGTGGAAACCGGCGATCACCACCGATGCATCCAACCCCGCCTGGGTTAGATGCTTCAAGGCGGCCAGCACCTTTCTCAGCGAGGTCACCTTCTCCGGGATCAACTCCTTCCACGACGGCGGCTCTACGTCAATCGACTTCTCGGTGTAGGCCAGGAGGTGGTCGTAGTAGTTGCGGAGGTAGAACCACTTGCTTGTGCCGGCCGCGGTTGGAGGGCCGCGAAGCCCAGGGGATGTAGGCTTGCCGGTGCGGGCTGCGGGCTGCAAGCTGCGGCGTGCAGCTCACGGCCCCGGACGGCCAGCCTCCTCCCCTTCTCCTTCTCCGTTCCCTTAGGAGCCTTCAAGAAGAGGACGGCCTCAAAGAAATACAGCCAGAGGTCCCAATGGGCCTCAACCCCAAGGTACCCCTCACACAGAGCGACGAACACCGCCGCCTGCGTGATCGAGTTGGGGGCAAGGTTGTGTAGCTCCAGCCATAGTACTCCAGGAGCGCCCGCAGGAGTCGGCCCACCGGCATGCCGAACCCGCGCTCGTGGAACGCCATGAAGCTCATGACGTACCCTTCCGGCGGCATCAGAAACCGGTGCTCGGGCGGCGGCACGATCCACTCCGGCTTCGGGACGGCGGAGCGGGAGCACAGAAGACCCTTCTCCACCAGCGTCGTCAGTTCGGCCTCCGTGACCGAGCACGTCTCCCGGTCCTCCGTGCCGATGATGTCAACCCTTAGCGCCATCGAGAAGAAGGGCTGGATAGAACGGTGGCGCGGTGAGGTTTTCTCTCCCCTCTCTTCTCTCTTTCTTCTCTCGGAGGTGCTCGAGCGACTCCCGGCTGTGGTGAAGGCAAGAGCAGAGGCAATGGCTAGGAAGGCGAGAGGAGAGCCAGCACCGCCGCCACCCAAGTATTTATACCCGGTTAAACCCTAGCCTGCTCACGTTCCTGCATTTAATGCGTATCTATCCCTGATTTTCCTACTCGATTGCGTTTCACACGGAGCCCCAGGCGCCCGCACCCGAGCGGCCGCAGCCACACAGAGTCGAAAAAATGCACGCACATTGCAGGGTTCATCCTCCATAGAGGATCCCGGCTCACGGAGCCCGGGGCCCTGTCACCGCACGTGGCAGCAGTGGCAGCCGCAGCGACGCACGCCACCGTCACGTCTTCCGTGGGACCCACGAGCACGCGCCAAACGCACCAACCGCCTGGGCGTGGGGGCCCACCACTTCTTCCGCGGCCGGGGACGCCCGAGAAGGCCGCCTGAAAAGACGTGCCCACGCCCCCCACAACGGGTCAAACAGGGGGCTTTCTTCCCCGTGAAGGAGCCCCTGGGCGACGGCCCATTTACGGTCCCGAGGCTCGAGGGCTGGCCCACCGGTGGGTTCGACAGGCCGCCTCGAGGCCACCGTAGTCGAGGATGGCTCGGACGGCCTCATACACAGCCTAGCCCTACACAAGCAGGGACTGTCCCCGCCGTGTCCGAGGCCAGCGAGGCAGTCTGAGTCAGGGGGATCCCGTGTGGGAGTGCACTGAGCCCTCGGGACCTGGCGGATAGGACCCGGGCCCTGCCTCAGACACACCTTGTAGGCTCTAATGGAATGCGCCTCTGGGCCCAGCCGACCCCTAATGAACGGGGCACGGGCGTTCCACTTAGACTTACCCGTCAACAGCTCACCGGATCTAACCATGTTCGACACCTGTCGACGGCAGCATGGCAAAACCCACCCTCCTCCCTGCGGAAGGGATGCTGAGGTACGGACGAAACTAACGACCAAGTATCGCTCAGCCGTCCCACACCAGGACGGGGCTCTGGGGCTCCCCCGGCACGGAGGCTGAGGTTGGGAAACATCATCTAATTCGCTGAACTCCTGGATGAGCTAACGGGCCCGAGGGCTCGACAAACGGTAGGAGCGCTCCCACCAAAACACGCGCAAGCCCTCGGAGGAGTACCCACACTCCTCCAAGGCCTCAGGGGCTACACCCGGCGGGTGCGCTCATGTGCCCCCACCAGAGAACATGGCTTCTGAGACAAAAACACCCTGGCAAACGAACTCGCACTCTCGCCAAACGTGTATAAGCCCTCGGAGGAGTGCTCACACTCCTCCGAGGCCTCGGGGGCTACACCCGTCGGGTGCGCTTGCGCGCACCCAGCGGAGAAAAGCCCAAAATGCCTAACAACGCACCCGGAAGAAGCCTGGTTCAAGGCCACAACCTCTGAACGAGTGCACCCACTCCTTCGAAGGTTCGGGGGCTACTGTCGGGTACCAAAACTAGGGCCTCCCAGACGGATCACATAGACCGGGCCTAACAAACGCAAAACCAGGCCTCACAACAACAAAATACGGCCCATCAAGGCCCAGCGCGCTTCTTTCCGCCTCGTCCGAGCCCTCCCCGCCGAAGCCCTCGGACGGGCGCTGACTTTCCGCCTCGTCCGAACCCTCCTCGCCGAGAGCCTCGGACAAGCGCTAACTTCCCGCCTCACCCGAGCCCTCCCCGTAGAGGCCTCAGACGAGTTCCCTCCTTCCGACTCGCCCGAGCCCCTGCGCCTAGGCCTCGGACGGGACGCTCCACACTCTCTGGTCAAACCAAGCCTCTGACTGGATGTATATTCGCCACCCACCTCACTACAGTTCTTGTCAGAGTGTATATTGCCTGTGCCATTTAGCCTCTGACTGGATGTATATTGCCTGTGCCATTTAGCCACCGGTAATATGCTAAGGGCTGCTGTGGCGGCCAAGACACCTTTAGGTATCAAAGCAAAAGAAGCTATGGATAAGATAGTGTTAGCAAACTGAAACATATATAGTAACATGCTAACCAGAATAGAAAGGTTCTTTGTGATGACTCCATTGTATGCTGCCTTCCTCTTTTAGATAAGGTAGTGTTAATAGGCCAAAACATATATAGTAACATGCTAACTAGAATAGAAAGGTTCTTTGTGATGACTCCATTGTATGTTGCCTTCCTCTTTTAGGGAGAGCTTGTTTCAGATGACTTGGTTGTCGGGATTATTGATGAAGCTATGAAGAAACCCTCATGCCAGAAAGGTTTCATTCTTGATGGCTTCCCTAGAACTATCACTCAAGCACAGAAGGTCACATCCTTGATCAATGCACCAGCATGAATAAACATTCCTATATCATATTGTTATAGATTCTATATTTGATTTAGTATAATTACTTCTTCACTATTTTTTAACATGCTCTATAGCTCGATGAGATGTTGGCAAAGCAAGGCGCGAATGTTGACAAGGTATTGAACTTTGCAATTGATGATGCTATACTGGAAGAACGAATTACTGGTCGTTGGATCCACCCAGCCAATGGAAGGACTTACCATACAAAATTTGCACCTCCAAAGGCTCCGGGCGTTCATTGGCGGATTCACGGAGGGGGGGGGCTGCAGCCCCCCCCCCCGGGCCGAAAAAATACCAAGAGGAGGTCTTCATAACTGGCCCATCAGCCGCACTACACAAGGCATACAGCCCAACAACTCGAAGCAACACAGCCCCAATAACCATGCTAGCCGATGCCTATTCTGGTAGCCCGACGCTGCGTCACCCGGCGGGCGCCTCGGTCGAATCGCTAAACTGCGGCCCGCCACTCCGATCTGCACCCGCATTCCGCCCCTCCACGCCCAGTCCGCTGCCCAGCCTCCCGGGCGCCCATGGCTGGCCGGCCGGCGCGGTCGAATCCTGCGGCGGCGGCCGGCCAAGTGACCCAGATCTCCAGCCCCGGGGCGCATGGCCAGCCGGCCAGGTCTCCAACGGCACAAATCGGCAAGCAGCAAGGCGGCGGCAGTTAAAGCCACGCCCCGTGCAGTCCAGCCAGCAGGTGAAGCCGGCAGATCCACCCTGCAAGTCAAGGCAGCAGGTCCAGGCGTTCCGCCAGCCGGCACACGGTCAGGTAATCGCCGTGCTAGATTTTTTTAGATAATAATCGCCGTGCTAGCTAGTGCAATTGTGCAAACAGTAATTATACTGCATATAATTGGCTAGTAAAAATTCTTAACCTTATATTACTTAGCGCCCGCACCCACCCCCCCCGATCTGTTTCTGGATCCACCACTGCGGGCGTCGATGATGTAAGTTGAATACAGAACACTTTAGTGCTTAGTTTATGTTTGCATGGTGTTATTTGTATTATTTCTACTTTCTTCTAGTCTTAGTGTGGAGCGATTCAGTATTTTGTTGTGTAAGTTGTTCAAGTTTTCCAATCCGTTCATGTGGTGTAACTTTTGAAGTCTGTAAGATAATAAATTAGATTATTTCTGCTTGAATGATGTACTCGTTAGTTTGAGCAGTACACTCTGTTTCTCCTTCAATTAAAACCATGCCTATGGAAAATGTACATAGATAAATTCTACATTTATTGCTATATTTTTTTTGCATCAAGAAAAAAATATTGAAACGCTTCTTCATTCTCTTGTATTCATTAATTCATATTGAAACTTTATGTCACTTTATCCAGAACATATTCGAGCATTTGTGATTTTAAATTCTTCTCATACTAAATTTTTTCCCCCAAATGGCATTATAGTTAGTGATTGTCCTCTATTGTTTATTTGTTCTTCATTTTCACGAAGGTAACTGGCGAGTCATTGATTCAAAGGAGAGATGACACAACTGAGGTCTTGAAGTCAAGGCTTGAAGCCTTCCCCAGACAAACTGAACCTGTATGTTATTCTTTAACAGAATTATTTTCCTGAAAAAAAGTTCTGTACCACTGTATCTGTATGTTAGGCCCTGTTTGGATCCTTGGAAATGAAAATCATTTCAGGAATCATATTCTAGCAATCAAATTCATCAAGAAAAGAGTTTCTCAGAATTCGTTTCAATTCAAATATTTTGTTTGGTTCGAAAAGGAATCCTTTTCAAAGAATCAGTTTCAAATGTTGTTTGTATGATTAAAATACAGAATCTCTAATCACAGCTCTCCCTCTCCCTCTACTCACTTGGCAAATACAATCATTGTGCTACATTTGATCTGCATATTGTCTGCCGAGATGGATATCCTAGCCCATAGCAGTTGAATCAGCAACGTCTAGAACCGACAGTTGTCAGCAGCATGTAGGACCTTCGTCTAGAAGCAGCAGGCCCTGGAGTCCCAGCTCGTAGCACAGCACAGGAGGTGCAGGACCTCCACAAACCGGAGCCTCCCACCACCAAGACGCGTCATCATGCCACGACAGCAACCTCCACAGGCTTCAGGACAGGATGTGAGCCGCCCTGCAAACACACAGGGGTGGGCGACGAGAATAGTGACGGCAAAGGTGTTAGCTCCCTAAACCCTCCACAGGCGTCGTGGGGGAGGCCTCAGACTCGCACATCCCCATATCGGAGGAGGACAGGATAGCGTCAAGGAGGGCCGCTGACCAACAAAGTGGAGATCATAGATCTGAAACTCCAAAACAAGGGATTGAATTGCTATGGAGGGAGGAGGAGGCAACACATCCCAGACATGACGAGAAGGGCCACAATTTTTTTTTTTTTGGGGGGTGTTGGGGATGGCAGAGAAAGAGGTTGCACGGTACGAGTCAACTCCCGTGATCTGGTTTTCCACATTCTGTTTTTTTCAACCCGTGAATTGGAACCAGGCAAAGCTTTGATCTTTGGAAAGGCCTAGAATCTCAGTTTCTAATTCAAAGTGTCAGCCAAACAGGTTGGCCTGGAAAATGATTCCAATTCAATATAAATCTACGGATCCAAACAGGCCACTATATTCTAAAATTTGGCTCTATTGTTTGTAAATTTGTCTTATCTCACCTTTCTTCATTGATTATTTCCCTCCATTTAATATTTATCAGTAATGTCATAGAGTTGCATAAAGTTCAACAATTTGGTGGTCCCTGTGGGACCTGCATTTTTTTTAACATCCTTTAGTTTTGATGCTCCATTCTTATATGTTTTTCTGAACGCAATGCATTCTGGGTTCGCCACTTTTTATTCATAGTTCTAACTTAATTTCTATATTCGCTGTACTTAGTGATGTACCATTTTAGATCAATATTATTCCTAATTTGAATATAATTGGCTTGTCCAGGTGATTGACCATTACTCCAAGAAGGGCTTAGTGGTGAACCTGCCCGCAGAGAAACCACTAAAGGAGGTGACTGCTGATGTGCAGAAAGCACTCTCGCGATGAAGTGTCCATTCTTCAGGCTAAACATGACATCTACCAAAATCCCTGTCTGGGTTTCTTCAAAATTTGTACTTAGGTTCATGGGTTTTTTCTTTTCAGTATCCTCTTCGTGCGAATGCATCATTTTGTCACAGCTTTGACAAGCTCGGGAACTGTCTGGATAATATATGGTTGCAATGAGGGAAGTTGTTTTGAGTAACAATACTGAGATGATTACAGTAATTCATCTTTGGAAAAAAAAAATTCCTGGCAAACCTTGTGCTGCAAGGTCAAATTACCTTGTGCTGCAAGGTCAAGTTAATGAGCATTCAAGTTGTATGATTCTGAACCTGTAGTGATGTTAAATTCGAATTGGGGTAGCTTGTGCAGGTGAGCTGTACCCATGCTTATTATTTTGTCAGTAGATGTACAACTTGAGAAATTCCTTGCTACAAATTTGGCACAATGATGTTTGTCATTCTATAGTTGTTGATATTTTGCAATTTAAATATGCGCAATTGATTAATTTACTGATCTTAACATTAGGGCTAGAGGTACTAAACTACTTAATTATAACCGGTTAGGATTTAATATCTTTCCTAAAATAGATCACATTAGATTAGCACCCATTGGGTCTTAATCTAATTTAACTCGAGGCTTAAGTAGAAAGCTCAATAACTTTTATTCTTGGTTCCAATAATTCACACAAAACCCTTGGTTGGCTGAATCAATTTTCATTTCTTGGGACCATCGAAGACTTTATCTATAGCGCTGTTGTGAATAAGGACCAGATCCTTACTATAGCATACCATCGTGTAGTCGGCACCTGAACCAATTGAGGCACAGAGTCTTCTCGTGGTTAGTTTTAAAGATAGATTATTCTAAGAAGGAAAAATATGGAACTCCTCATGCTTCAATTTTCTTCTATGCTCTCTCATGAGGTGGAAGAGACTCTGCAGCACCTCTTCCTATTTTGCCCTTTCTCCAAATCTTCCAAGCAACTTTCAGTGCCTTTCTGTATTTAAATTAGAGTCAATGTGCTGGAGCATCTAGACTACATGAATGGCAATATATTCAATTCAATAATCAGCAACGAACTTTGACTTCATTTAGATTGAATTTCAAGCAAGATTTCGCCGTGGTTATACATAGAGCCAATAGCAGTTTTTTCCCCCACAAATTGTTGATTGTCTTGAATATTTGTAATATGTAGCCTTTTTTCTTTTAAGTAAACATGCACGTGCGACACGCACGTCGCGACAAAAAGCTTTTTGTACAGTGAATGTATCCATATATAATTTGAATATATATCATCGTAATCGTAATACAATTAAATAATGAAATAACTTGTTGACTTTATTCAATATATCCATACATTTTTTTAATATATCATTATACGTGCGGTAGGCACATAGCTCCCCAAACTCAAGCTGTCAAGCAATAATTTTGAAAATATACATTGAAGCATCAGGATTCAGGCAGCACAAATACACCCAAAAAATGGTGTCAAAGGACATACCACAGAAAAAACATTTACATCTCTCTTCAAGTGGCAGAGTGGAGTACAACTTAGTGCTATCAAATTACATCTAGTTAGACCTCTCAATGACCAAAGAGAAGAGGTAATGGTATCAGATTTTCCATATTGAAAATCATTTTGGTAGTGCACAAAGTTGTCTGCTTAATACTCACATAGGACAGGAAAATAACAGGCAGTGCTACTGCCTATTATCTGAGACTTTGAAAATACAGATCTAGTGCAACTTACAAAAAAAATAAACTGAAGATTAGATAGTTTACACAGGAAAAGAGATTATTTGTATCCTTCAAAGCAAGGCTTTTAACTGTAGTAGAGATAGAACCTTTTATCTCATCCAATGAGTTTTACCTAAAGTTTTTCACTGGGTTCCTTCTAGGACATCTCTCTTGAAATGTATGAAGTCACTATAGAAATACCACTTAATTTAGTTTAAGAACACATGCCATGGAGGTTTGACCGTTCCATTGCTGGACTACCTGAAACAACCCGCTTTTCCTCGAAGGGAAAAGTCACAGTTTTCGTACAATAATGCAATGGCCTCGAAGGGCTCATCGCCATCATCGACAAATCAGCGGTCCAAAGTGCGCATACAGCGGAATAATTAACTTAGAGAGTACAAGTAGCAGGATTTAAGTACTTTATTACATCGCCTTCAAGGCGGAATCACACTCACACACACATACGGAAAAGCATAAGGTAGGTAGAAGCGGATCGACACGTCAACCACTTGCGCGTAGCACGAGACTCCTACTCCTCCTCGTCATCCTCGTCGGTCTCCCACTCGATGTTCTCCCCTGAACCACAATGTATCGATGCGATTTGTGCGGCCACTAATCCCACCCATATGAATGGAGCTTGCTATGTGGAAAGTGGATGCAAGGGTATTCAAAAGGACCTATTTGAGGCTCTTGGTTTCCTATGCATTAGCATAATTAAATAGTAATTGTCAAGTTTTAACCCATTTATATCCATAATCCTCCCACCCATCCCATCCATAACCATCCACACATCACACCACACTCTCACTCAAGTCGGCGAGGAAGACTCCCGCTCCTCCTCGCCTCAACGGCCCAAAGCCGGGAAAACACCACACCCCAGGGGGAGAAGAGAAAGGACTCCGCTCACTAATCATGTGAAGCGTAAATCATAGGAATGTCCATGACCGTGGACACGGCTATACGTATAGATCGATCAACTCTGCGGAGTGTGTACACACTGGAACCACAAGATCACCATCATCGGCGATGCGCCTCGCCTAGGCGATCTGCGAGCTGCCGTCCTAACGGCCCACTTGCCGTCCTACCACTCGGCTCTGGGACACCCCGGAGTCCACCGGCACGCTGAGACTGTGAGACGTGGCGCCGGATCCCAGGGGGCACCACGCTGTCTCAGGAGGGTGTGGGTCTCGACACCCGTACCTCCCTACACTATCACCTGACAACCTAGTAGTAATGGCGGGGGGGCAGCTAACAAGTCAAGTCGTTTCCGCCCATCGGGGGAGTGGTGTGCACGAGTGGCCCTATGACCCGGTTCTCACAACATACCAGTCCTTAGGGGTGACTAGACAGGACATCTTCACCGGGGCCCATTGCCCCGTGCCTCAACGGCACCTCCCGTTCCGGCGATTCGTACCACAAAGGCACTCCTCCCGGAACCTTCTTCCAACACAAATACCCGCCACAGGTACTCCTATGTGGGGAGTGCCCAGATCACACTCCCCCGGCATGGCTCGTCCTCATGACTTGCCCTAGATCCTGCCCAGTCGACACAACCCTCACCACACACCCAAGACTCACGCCAAGATCTCTCCCAAAAATCCCGGTTTCCACAACCTCGGCATCCTGTGCCTTAGCCACTCACAGTCATGATACATCAACAGTAGTGATAGCAGTAAGTGAGTAGCATCAAAAATAATCATGATAAGCGCGAGTCTAATCCTAGCCGCGGGTATGCAGGGGATCGGTTTCGACAAGGCATAGGCTGAATCAAACAATCTACCATGCACCACATAAACTTGCCAAGAAGCAACAATTAATAGGCGCTAGCATTTTCTAGTTATTGTATGTCTAGATAGGAGCTAAGAGGTTGGGTGGGACGTGGCACCTGCAGTCGGGTCGTCTCCCAGGTCCTCGGTGTACTCGTAGTCCTCTCCCACCTCAGTCAGCGGCTCCTCCGTCTCTGAAAAGCGTGACATAACACCGCGTTTAGCGGCTCCTATAGAGGTGCACAAAGAAGCAGCTGAAAACCAAAAAGAAGCAAATGCACTCATGGATAAGCCTATGACCTAGAGCTCATTTTTAGAAAAATTTGGACACTGGTTTCATATTTTTTCGGAGTTAAAATGGATTTATTATGATTTTCGAAGATTAAATCATATCTGAAAAAAGAGAAAATCATTTTATTATTTTCCGAAAATAGGTGACACGTGGCAGGTTGTGATTGGCCGGCTCGGTGGGGTCACCGACCGGTGGGGCCAGGTCAACGGTCAACGTTGACCGGTCAACGGTCAACTCCGGCCGGGCTCGGGACCGGGCCTAGGTGGGCCGGATCGGGGCCGGGTTGGGCCGCCGGCCCGGACACGTGTCGAGCACGGAGGGGGCAGCTACGTGGCAGGCACGGCCGCTCTTGGGCCGCGGCCCGTGGGGTTGGTGCACGGCAAACCGAGGGGTGCAGCCTCTCACTTCCGGCTCACGGTGATCCGCCCATCCTCCCCTCCTCTCTGGTCCACCGCGAACCCAAGACTCACCCAGCTCGGGGGTCCCCTCCTCCTTTCTTTCTCCCCGGGAACAAAGCCACGGCTTGGCGTTTCCACTCGGCTTCCTCGGTGGTCCTCCAGGGCTGCCCGAGGGTCCGCCCGGCTTCCCAAGGCCCCGGCGTGCATCCATGGGGCGAAAAAAGGGCGGCCCCCCAAGGCCCCGGCAGAGGCCGTGGCGGGTCGCGACGGCGTGTCGCGGCAGGGTCGCCGAACCGACATGCGGCGGCGGCATTAGGGTTTAGGGCAACGGTGGTGACGGAGAGGATAGCCTGCGCGTGGCGGCCGGGGGCTTGTTTGGGGATGGCCCACTGACGACCGCCTTGGTGGCGTCGCGGCCGGCCCATGTGAGCCGCCCGGCCCGGAGTGAAGGCCAAAAGGGCCCTTTTTGTGCATTGGCGCTGGCGCTCGCGGGAGGGGCGGCGCCGGTGACTAAGGGCCACGGCGGAGTCCGTCTCCAAGCAGGGCGCCAAGGCGACGGAACTCCTCCGGCGAACGGCGCGCCCGAGGGCGAGGTCAAAGCAGCCCTTTGGGGCTTGGGCGACTAAGCGGCCGGGTGGCGCGATGGTGAGATGGAGCTTGTCCGCCCACCGGCCGTGGTCCTTGGCGGGTCGAGGCGAGGCGAAACGGGCGCGCCACGACGGGCGCTCGCCGCGGGGCGTGCGCCTCGGATGGCGGGCGCGGTAAGCCGTGGTCGCCCCGCGGGCAAGCCGGTGTGGCCAGCGAGTGCCGCGCGCAGCGCTTAGCGCAGTGCAAAGAGCCGCGGCTTTGAGCCACCTGTGTGGGGCTCGCGGGGCGACGCCGTCGGCCGTGGAAGAAAACGGGCGCTGACGGCAGAGGGGAACGAAGCACGACGGTCATGGCATGGCGCCACCATGGGCGCTGCGCCTCAAGGCCGTGACGCTAGGTGAGTTTTGCGCGATGATCGTGCGATGCGTGCGTGGGCGTGCGTGCGTGTGGTGTGGACTCGACAAGCAGCTCATACAGTCCCCCGCTGGGTGAGACTTCGTCTCGGTACCCCCGGCGGCGAGCGGTGGCTAAAAAGCTGAAGGCGGAGCTCACCGTGGTGTCGTGGAAGAGAGGCTAGCGGCGGCGGGGGAGAGTTGACCGCCGTGACGAGCCGGGGCTTGCTGTGCCGAGCCGCTACCGTGGCATGGTCGTTCGGGTGGCGTCGCCCTCGCCCCCGGCCGAGCGGAACAGCTCCGCGAACGGCTCCGGCGGCGTCCTCCTCCTTCTCCTCCCTCCACGGTCCTCTCCCTCAACTCGGTGCGTGTCTAGGTCACCCGGTGACGGCGGGGGGTGTGGGAAGGGGCTAGGGCACCGGGGCGCCCTACTTATAGGCGGGCGGCGGCCATGGAGCAGTGGACGGCATCAGTGCCCCGAGGCACGTGGAGGCCATCTCACGGGCACTTGGCTAGGGTTTTCGGGAGCGTGGGGTGGTTGCAAGGGCGCGGGCTCCTCAATTTGGAGCGGCGGCGGGTGGAAAAAAGCGGGAGCTCTAGCGGTGGCGTCAGCGGGCGGGCCGCCGCTCCTTGTCGTGAAAGCGGTGCGTCGGCGCGGACGGGTGCGTGGCGGCCATCCGTGGAACGAGCCGAGGCGGTGGCGGCGGGGCGGTGTGGATGGAGCTGCAGGGGGCTTTGCTCTGCTTTTTGCCGTAAAAGCGAGAGGGGGCGAAAAGGAAGGTGGGGATGACATGCAGGTCCCCCCGCCCGCTTGTCGGCCGGTGCGTGAGGGAGGCGGGCGCTGCTTTGCGGTGAGCGTGGGCGAGCAGGCCTCGCTGGGCCGTCTTGGCGTAGGGAAGGGGCGCGGATGGGCGCCGTTGCCGCGGCCGTGGTGGCTTTGCTGGCTGGGCAGCGTGCGCCGCGTGGGAAGGAAAAAAGGGGGGCATGGAGGCCATGGGTTGGGCCGCGGGCAGGCCAAGCCGAGCTGGCTGGTCACATCCCCCCCTCCTTTTCCTTTTTTATTTTCCTATTTTTCCACATTGCTAACTATATGCATACACATGTATACATGTATAAACCCATGTAGGTGCATCCATGCACATACATGCTGGTGGGTCCCTCCTAGGTTAGTCTAGGGTTTGGTCAAGGTGGTTTCCAAAGGTTGTACACATGTCACCAAGAATTGTTTATTGATTTACTTAGCATCACATAAAATCAGAAAGAGGCAAATCATATATATAAAAGAAGACAAGAAGCTCATGCCACTAAATGCATTTGGGAGCTAATGCAACTCACTAAGGGTGTTTCCTACATGACACTCACCATGCATGGGTTAGTTTTCGAAAAAGTTTTTGAAAGTTGTGATTTTTGGGTTCTGGGTTTAATAGGGATGTTACACTACCTCTACCAAAAAAGAAAAAAGTGACACTTATTTATTGTCGAGAATACAAAAAAAAGAGACTAATGCCATAATCTAACATGTGGGTCATTCTAGATTTCTAGATAAGTTCTATAATACCTTGCAGTATGAAACTGAGGCAAACAAGACTAGGAAGATAAAATGTAATCTTTCACTTACAAGTTACTGTCTAAGTCTTTGAGGTCTGTTGAATTGCAGAGTTCTTTTCTTCAGTAAATGTGGGAATCAAAGGTGCAGCTGGAAACACATATCCGTTGAATTTTCATGGGGTCAAACACTGGCAACGCTACGTTTGGCTTTGATCCGGCTACCTCCTCCTATGCCCATGTGTATCAGGCATTGGATAAAGAGGAGAGACAAATCACCTCAAACAGATCGCGAAAATATTTACAGCTGATAATATATAAGAAAGCTTTGCTGATAGAACATAAATTTAAATAAGATATTAGACCTTCAAGTCTTCAAAATCAAATCAAGAAACAAATGTTAATAGGAGACTTCTTCTGAGGCTATGGCATTAGTAGCAAGTGCATCCTTGGATCTATTTTGAGACCAATAATATTGTATTAGAAACATTCAAAACATAATATAATATAGACCACAGGGTGACTCCAACACACAAATCTCCGTAAATTTGGATATAAAAAAGATGCATGCATTAAGTTCAAGCAACAAAACTTAGGAATATCTTACAATCAAGAAAGCTTGGTTGATAAAATATAAATTCAATAATAAGATATTGTACCTTCCGGCCTTTGAAATCAAATCAAAAAATAAAATGGCAATAGGATACCTCCAAGGGCTTTGCATTTAGACTTGGCATTTGGTAATATGCAAAAAAACTGTAAAAAGTAGTATCCAATGGTTTTGCAATTCAGTTTTGCATTTTGGGCAAGTTTGCATTTGAGGGTGGAGAGTTGGCAAAATTGCCAAGCCTTGATTGCCTTTGCAAATCACGATCGCCCGGACTTCTCGCGCAGAAAACCTTCCCCGCGCCGTTTTGGTCTTGTTCCCGCGGAGGCGGAGTCTCTTGTTCGCGCCATCTAGGTCTCTGGCAGTCCATCTGCAGGCGCCGCCGTTCATTCTCTGGATCGCGCGCTGCCTGCTGCTGTCACTGTCCATGGACGTGTGGTGATCATTGGCCCAGGATAGTGCAGGTCTGGTGTTCAGTGGCAGGCAGCAGCAGGCAAATCAATCATGAGGCGATCATCAACAGGCAGCAGGCAGCAACAGGCAGCAGGCAGCAGCAGGCAAATAAAAAACATATGGCGGCCAAGACCATTGGAGAAGGAGCTACCTTGGACAATCGCACAGCAAGGCTGCTTGATGGATTAATGGGCGGCATCACGTGCACCTGTGTCCTCGACGACGACGAACTCGGCTCGGCCTCCCAAACAAGAACAGGAACGGCGAACTCCCTACGGCACACGGAAGAATTGGCGGCGGCCGGACTGGGGAACGCAAGCAAGGGCAAAAAAAAACTACACAGGGTCCACAAGTTGGGTAAATGGCAAATCAAAATGCAAATTCCCTTGGAGATAACCTATTTTTATCCTTGGCATTTTCTTTTGGGAGTTTGCAAACACCAACAAATGCCAAGTCTAAATGCAAAATCCCTTGGAGATGCTCGCAGCAGGTGCTTCCCTTGGAATTGTTTGAGACTAATAATATTGTGTTAGAAACATCCCCAATATATTATAGTATAGACCATGAAGCGCTGACTGAACGCTCGCAGTCAGTCGCAGCAGCTATCTCATCTCGGTGGCCGGTCGCCTTCTTTTTCGTACCGGCCACCGAACGGTGCCGGCGCCGTACCCCATCGGCACCGCCGAGCTTCACTGCTTCTCTATCCCTAATGCTATCGTGCGCCTTTCCCCGCAGTCCCTACTACCTCCGCCTCTCTGGCTCTCTCAACAAAGCAGGCCTTCTCGTGAATGCTATAATAAGTTGAAGACAGCCATCTCTGAATCCTTCTTCCCTATGCACTGTCATCTTACAACATCAAAAGCATGGATGCCATCCTTTCAGTTGTTAAGAGCTTCACAACCACCAATACTGAAATTGCATATCAATTTGTTTGCTTCTGTATTAGGTGAACAACTGAAAGTCTAAAACTGACCTTTTTGATATAAAATCCTCTTTTTTTCATATTTTGTCCATTGTTCCCATTATATATTGTGGTGGCAAATTGAAAACATTATTGACACCGAAGACTTTGAAGGCATGCTTGCACAATATACCTACAGGATAAAACATAATTTGTCATCTGTTCATATTAGAAACTATATTATAATTAAAAATATGTGTACATACCTATGGATTCGTACTTCCTGCAAAAATATGTAATGAAAATATCCACACATAGAGAAAACAGTAGTTGCTCCATGATTGGATTGCATAAGGGTAACCATATATGTCAAGATTTATCAAAGGAACGTTCCCCTAAGTGAAAACACATGAGATACTTGTATAGATGCTATAATGCCATCATGCGTGCATAGTGATCCAGTACATACTCTGTACCTATGTTGCATCTATCATTATTGGTGTACGGAGAATTAGAATCAACTGCATCATTGTTTACAGAATCAATGGCACCTCCACTTTTTAGAGTTGACATAATGCCTCCATATTGGCTGCTAGTTGTTGACGGCTGTTAATTACCGAATCTATAGGTCAACCAAACACCAAAGAGGGTACATTTGAGATCACCAATGTAGGAATAGGGGTTACAATGATCGAATCCCACGAGTTTTGGTGTTTCACTCTTTCTACAGGTATAAACCGAAAAAGACATAATCCCAGAAGCATATCAGAGCGTAGAACGGACAAATGGACGGCATGGCAGTGCAGGAACAATCTAGAAGAGACCAAAAGACAATGCGCCGAAACGGAGACCGATCGGGCCCTAGGTGGGACCGGCCGGTCGCACTTAGACCGGCCGGTCCGGCCTGCACCCCAATCACAACCCGCACGCCTAGGATGCTCCACCGTCTTTGAGGAGAGATCTCAGCCATCCACCAAAGTCGGTTTGATCCGATGGCTCACGCTCACCCCACCGGGCTATAAAAGAACGGCAGGACCCCCCAGGAGGGGAGCCCAAGAAACCCTAACTCATTATTTCCTCTCTCAGCGAGAGCGAAGAGTTCATCATCAGAGAATTAGATTAGAACTCCAATACTTTAAGTTCTAGTTAGGCATTAGCTAGGAAGGTTCAAGTGGAGTTATGCTACACTCAGGATTCTGGATTCGTCATCCGGAGGCTAGTATAGCTTTGTATCCCCTCTTTCTATTATGACTTTTTTCTTAATTATTATGTTTCAGGTTTATTAAGTTCCTAGTTTATTCTAGTGTTTTGCTTGATATAGTATTGCTTGATGATGAACTATCTCATATGATCGTAAAACGCTTAGCTCAGTACTCGAGTGGGTTAAGTGGTCGATATTATATAAGCGTGATGCTTAGATATTATCTACCTATAAATGCACCTTGTAGGCCGGGTTTGGTGGTAGATCGTAGGTGTGACTATCCTGTTGAGTCCTATGTATTCCGTCCCCCGTTTATAAGACTAGCAGAACGTGGTTGCGAAGGAGGAGCGTGCTATGTTCACAAACCTCCCTAATGATGTTCCTTATGGGTAATTTAGAGTTATGAATGCTATAGATAAGAGTAATGTACTAGAGTAGATACAAAGACTTAGTAAATCTGACACTACATAGAAATTCAATCTCTTAACTAATATCCTGTTTTTGCCTTGCTACATTAGAGAGTTTTTAATTCTATCTCTGAGTGATTTATCATTGCCCTACACTTATCATATATATATATATATATATATATATATATATATATATATATATATATATATATATATATATATATATATATTTTTGTGGCTTACCCCTACATAAGTATGTCCTTGTCATGTTGATTCTATCTAAGTATGTATACACATCTATATTCTTTAGTTATCCTTTTCCATGGAATTAAATAAATACGACAATTGGGTTGACTCCCAATAAAATGCTATAATGATATTTCATCTGTGCGCTTGTGGATACCTTATTTATATATTCAAAGATAGTTGTATGATTTAATACCACACCTCTTGATGTCACTACTGGGGATGACAACCCGGTGTTTTACATGGCGACGTTAAGAGGTGTCAACGAGCATTTTTGGCGTCGTTGCCGGGGAAAGGCTAAGCTATAAAAGAGATACTGATCAAATGCATACTTATAGACAGTATCATGACTAGGTACCTCTGGTTAAGCAGGCTTACCCTTGTTTGTCTTTGTCTATATCTTATACAGGGTATTGCAGGATTGGTCTTAATTCATCATCATCTTTCATCAATTACAATCAAACCAATCAAGAGACAGCTTCACACCCGTTTAGAGCCATGGTGATAAGACTCTGCGAGAGTTCTCTCGCTCCAAGCACGAAGGGCATTCGCCTTGGACCAATACTTTCAACTCACAATCTAGAGTTTGAGCTCAAGCCAAGTCTCATCAACATAGTGCAAGCTACTCCATTCAATAGAAAGACAAGTGAAGATGCTAGTGCTCATCTTCAGAATTTTCTAGAGATTGGCAGCACACCCATCATCAAGAACGTTGCTCAAGACATCATACTTTTTTGTCTGTTCCTGTTCTTGCTAACTGGGAAAGCGAAATAGTGGTTCTATGCAAATCAAGAAAACATTAAGACATGGGCATATTGTTTGAAGGTCTTTCTAGAAAGATTGTTTCCCATAGGCAAGACTAGTGCCTTAAGGGAGAAGATCACCAATTTCCAATAGCAGAAAGACGAACCTATTTTAGAAGCATGGAAATGCCTTCAAAATTACATCTCAGATTATCCCCATCATGGAATAGAGGATTGGATGCTTATGCAAGGATTCTATCATGGATTATCTAAAGAAGCACAAGAAACTAGATGCTACTGTTGGAGGAACCTTTTTGTCACTCACTATCAAGAAAGCAAGATCACTTATAGAGACGATAGCCTCTAATCAAGGCTAGTTGTTAGACGATGCTCAACATTGCAACCTCAGGTAACCTATAGCCTAGACTCTATGTCTACACTATCGATTAATATTCTAGTCACATATAATAACTAGAGCACCTAATATAGACGGAGATCCTATGCGAAAGTATAACAACTATACTAACCAATCAAATGTAATGCATAAAAGTAAATAGAGAAGATAAAATATATTAAAGCATAAGTCTTACAAGAATAGATACAAAGATATACCAGAACTCTGATGACTCCTCTGAAGACTTCTCCAGAACCTAGGCGTAGCTCCGCTCCTTCTAACTCTCAACTAGAACTAATCTACTACACTAGAGATGAGAGATCATCCTTTTGACAGAAGCCTCTACATCTCCAAAATAATGTGGTGCCCCCCCTGGGAGGGGTCCGCCCCTATATTTATAACCCTAAGTGGGAGAAATGACCGCCGTTGGATCAAACCCGACTTAAGGTACGGTAGAGATGCATCCTTGAAGGCGGTGGAAGAAGCTTCCAAAAGATAGAGGTGAGGTGGCATAGGGGAGGGCCGGTCGGCCTAAAGCCTAGGGTTGGGCGGCCTGGGCTTAAGCCCGTTCTGGATCCACTTTGACGACGTGTTTTCTTCACCCTTTAGGAGCCCAAGGGCGCTTGTTTCGATGTGGAGTTGATATCTTTTGATTCTTGACTCCAAATATAGCAAATGATATATCTATTTCAATTGTCTTGATGAGCCTGTCACAATAGTGCAGTCCAATTCCTTATTTGAGATACTTTTATTTGATAGAAAATTGCATACTCCTACAACACGTGAGAACACCAAAACTCGTGGAACTCATTAGAATCAAAACCTACAACTATGCTTTGTAATTCATTTTATATTAATTTATCCAATAGTTGATGGTTTATAATTGACATTAGTGACCATCAACACCAAGGATTGGATTGAATCAAACAACCATCCTTCTGGAACTTGATTATACAGCAACCTAAGATCAATGAAGGATTTTCACAAAGGTTTGTTTCTAATGAGAAGATCATAGAGAATATGAATCTTAGGATGGAAAGCTTTTCTTCTACCATAAAGGATCAACTAAGCTATAAAAAAAGATAGAATCACAAGTAGCAAAGTTGGCCACTGCTTTGCCCTTTGCCACTAACCCTGAGCAGATAAATGCAATCACTACAAGAGGTGGCAAGAGTACTCGTGATCCCCCTTATCCAGAAGGTACATATCCTAAAGGGACAGGAAGAGTACAGGCACTGCCAGTAGCACCTAAGGAGAAGAATAATGATGAAGTACAAGAAGTTGTTCCACCACTAGAGCAAGAACCTTAGCATAACTATAATGATGCCAACTTCTTGCCATTTCGTCGACTGAGAAAAGAAAGGATGGATGAGCAGTTTGGTAAATTTGTGGAGGTAATTCGTCACCTATATATGATATATCAATGTGCCTCTACTAGATGCTCTATAGGTGCCCACCTATGCAAGATACCTTAGAGATATCTTGAATAATAAAAGACCACTGCCCACCACCGAAGTCATTAAGCTCACAGAGGAGTGTAGTGCGGCCATCCTGAATACATCACCAATCAAGAAAGAAGATCCAGGACGCCCCACTATTGAGTGCCCATTTGGAGATCAAGTGTTTGAACATGCACTATATATGCGATCTTAGTGCCAGTATAAGTGTCATGCCAAAGACGGCCTTTGACAAGCTCAGCTACTCTAAACTCACGCCTATTGGTATTTTTTATGCACAATTAAAATATGAAGGATTCCGCAAGCGCACAGAAAACCATTGTAGCATTTTACCGAGAGTATTCTAGGTATCGTTATTTATATTTTACCACTAGAAATAATGGATAAAGACATTGATAGTTCACCATCATGTATCTACTAACTAATACACCAACTAGACTAAAGTAGGGGTAAATGATAAATGATAGGGGTTATGCATAAATGACACAGACACATAGGAGAATTCCATGATAAAAGAGTATAGATAGCTAAAGTGAGGGGACAACAGGAGAGTTTAAGGTTCCTAAACACTTCTCTATTACTAGGGTTCTATAATAACTTATTCATGGTAGATATAGCAATCACATGATAACACTTCGGGACATCAGAACACTAGTCACAGAAACGGGTCTGAAAGGACTAGAAAGCTCCGACTACGGTCCTACAAACACCAACCCTAACATGGTGGAATACGTCGGCCGTCAGAGCTGTCACCACCGGGGGCTACCACAACTATGTGTTGAATTGGGTGCAATCTTAGGTAACCTATAGTCTAGACGCCATGTCTATACTATGAATTACTACTCTAGTCACACGTAATAACTAGAGCACCCAATACGAGTAGAGATCCTATGCTAAAGTATAACAACTATACTAACCAATCAGATTAATACATAAAAGTAAATAGAGAAGATAAAATATATTAAAGCATAAGTCTTACAAGAATAAATACAAAGACGTACCAAATCTCTGAAGACTTCTCCAGAACCAGAGCGCAGCTCCGCTCTCCCTAACTCTCAACTACAACTAATCTACTACATTGAAAAGTCAGCCCTAATTCTCTAGAGATGAGAGGTCATCCATTCAAGGGATGCCTCTACATCTTCATAATAATGTGGTGCCTCCAGGGAGGGGGGGTCTGGCCCTGTATTTATAGCCCGGTGGGAGAAATGTGAGCCCTTTGATCAAACTGACTTAAGGTACGGTGGAGATGCATCCTTGAAGGCGGTGGAAGAAGTTTCCAGAAGATCGGGCGTGAGAGGCCGTAGGGGGTGCCGGCTGGCCCCAAGGGCCATGCCGGCCGGCCTGGGCCCACATCCATTCGGGCCTAGCTTTGTTTGTGTGTCTTCTTGTTCCTTTTAGGGCCCAATGGCGCATGTTTTGATTTAGAGTTAATATTTTTTGATTCTAGGCTTCAAATATAGCAAATGATACATCCGTTTCGATCGCCTCGACGAGCTTGTCGTAATGGTGTAGTCCAATTCCTTATTTGAGATACTTTTATTTGATGGAAAATTGCATACTCCTGCAACACAAGTGAGAACACCAAAACTCGTGGAACTCGTTAGAATCAAAACCTACAACTATGCTTTGTAATCCATTTTATATCATTTCATGCAATAGTTGATGATTATATTTGGTGTTTAATGACTATCAACAAGCTTCCCCATGCTTAACCTTTGCTAGTCCCTAGCAAAGCTCAACTTAGAAACCGCTATTGATATCCATATCTTCTTAACAATTTTCTTATGGCCTCTTAAAAGTATACCTGTATTCAAACAAAAATTCTCCTCTAGGTTTAAGCAAAACTGAGCTAACATTCAAACTTACTCATATTACCCTTGACCAAGGAGCTTTTTAGTTTTTACTTGGGTCTTGAGCAATCGAAAGATAGAAAGATCCAGCCAAGCACTATGTCTCAAGCTATTCATTCAACTATCATTCTAGAGTTTTTATAAGTTTTTAAATAAAACTCAGAGCTTTTTTTGTATGACACTCTCAAATCTCTCATTATATGTGGTATTTGTGATTCTCACCAAGGCAGTAATGATGTTATGCCTTTTTTTTCTTCCTACAACTAAGGCTTATGTGGAGCTCATAAGTGTGGAGAAAACATAAAAGAGCATACTTGCAATGCACATATTGCAAAGTCAAACAATGGATCCACAGAGAAATAACCTAATTCTACTTTGCTCCTTGAAGATATATCTCTCTTTTAAATTTGGAACTTGGCCAGAGAGTATGAGCTATCTTTCTTTTCTTTCTTTCTTTCTTCTTTTTCTTTTTTTCAGGGAGGCGGGCATCTAGGTACCCATTGTTTTAATATTTTGGACACTTGTACTTTTTTCTAACTCCCTTTTTTCCTTCTTTTTCTTTTTTTTCTTCTTTTTTTAGAATACCTTTTGCATAACTCACACCTCCTTTTGGTACTAAAGATTTTTGAGAGATAGCAACAAGAACTTGGAGCATTTATTTTGTGGCTATCATATAGGAATGTTTTTGGTGTTTTCTCCTAGTGTAGGAGTAAAACATTTTCTTGGGTGAATGGAATGGAATGGCATATTGTTGCTCCTACTCCAATGTAGAGTAGTGCCTATATAGGTGGAGTGTAAGTGGATCTTGATTCAAGAGTATGGCAAATCTCTCACAAGGGTTACAAAGGTTGATAAAACTCAATGCAAGACAAGCAGCATATATGTGGAAGTTTATCTAGCCTATCTTATCATGTTTGGTTTCGGTAGGAATGTAAGCTTTGTCATACAACAGCTCATCATGTAAGGTTTTGCATTTTTCAAAAGAAATCTCCAGAACTCCAGTGTCACTTAGAACAAGATAAACAGCAGCTCAAACTTTTTTAATTATGTCAATCAATCACCTAGACTTAGCTCAAACAAATGCAACCCATAAGTTTTAGGCTCAAAGTAAATCTTCATGTCAAAACAGTCTAAGTTAAAACTTGGGAAAACTTAAGTCTAGCAACTAGGCACTTTAAGAGCTACCACTTTTGTCCTTTAAGATAATCTCTAGAGCTTTCCTATTTATTGACTCATAACTAGACACTCATTTTTATTTGGTTTTATATTTTAAAGACTCACAAAGACTTGACAAATATGGACCTTCATGTGCCCATATATTTTTGTTTTTTTAGGTTTTCTTATGATACTATGGTGAACCTTCATGTGCTCACATATTTTTAGTATTTTTATGACTATAAGACAGACTCAATAATCGTATAGGTATACTTACCTGATAACTAGGGGATGCCCTCCCTAAGCTAGATGTTTGTTATGGTTGAGCATTGAAACTGAGTGATCCTCATGGAGGAGCTCATGCTTATAAGAGGAAGTGTTGCTAGGGACATTTCGATCTTCATCCTTCGAGAAGTTACTTCCTTCATATAGTGGGAACTATATGTTGGAAAGGTGTACAATGAGGTGTGAAGATGAGGGCGCCAGGGTAACTAGCTCTTGAAGTCATCCTGTAGAAAACTCTCACAAAACACCAAAACATGTGGAACGGATTAGGATAAAACAGTTTGTGGTTAGCCATTTCGAGGATCAGATGTTATAGAACTTTAGGAATATTTTCCAAGTGGCAAGGATTACAGCAGGATGCTCATCTAGTATTTTTGGATTTTTTATTTTTTATGTAGCAAAGAAAAACATGTATGCATGATATTTTTGAGATTTTTATGCCACCATAGTAAAAATTTCTATAGGTTTTTACACACTAAGGAAAACTCACATGGGGCTGCTAGTTTTTAAGATGAATTCAGCCTAATGCATGCCTATTTATTTTTGTTTGTTTTCTATGCAATACTAATATAGAAAAGTAAACATGCTAAAAAGAGAATAAATCATGCAATGTAAGAAAGTAAATATGGATAACTACCGATGTTACCTCCCGACGAGAGTTCGATGTTTTGAGTCCTTCAAACTAGACTCCTCCTTGCAGTGGTCCATTAATTGAGTACTTTAGTTGCTCCTAAGGATGAGGATTGAGATGGTGTCTCCACTAGTGGCGCTTCCAATGGTGGTGCCACCTTCATCTTTTCATTTTTATTAGCATCTCAAAGCCAATCTTATATGCATCATTGTTACTGGTTTAGAACTTCCACTTATAGAATTTGGGGAATCTCCCCACACTTTGTTTGAAGTGTGTTCTGCTCATAAAGATAAGGTAAAGATCAAGTGTATGGGCTCTATTGGTGGAAAAACACTAATATGACCAGAAATTTATTCATTCTCTAACCTTAGCACAATAAGATTAATGTCTTTTCACATTGTTCACATCTTGGGTGAGAATATCAAAAGTATAAATATGGCATTTAAGCTTATAAGATAAAGGAGTAGAGTTGCTTAACCTATGAAAGGATTGTTCATCTTTATAAGTTATCAAGATTAACATGATGACTATCATCTTCCAAAAATAAGATATATCATATTTGAGCTCATTTGGTTAAGATAGAGATCAAGAAAATGGTGATATGATGTGTACTACAAGATCAAGAGGAAATAATGACCAGTTACCCTTGACCTTTATTACTGGAGCATGATGACACCATGTGGTAAAGGGTGGAATGAATCTCAATGGTCTTTTTCCATTCTTGCATCTAAAGTTGTTCATTAGCATATGTTGTACTCATTTCTTACTCTTCTAGACTTCTGCTTCTCTCATTATTTCTTCTCTTATGTCTTGCAGGATGATTGATCCACTATCATGGTGAAGCGTAGAAGGTGTTGAAGTGTTCTTACATCGATTCTTTTCATCTTTGTCCTTTCTATACACTTGTTCTCTTTTTTCATTTTGAACCATGATCAGACATTTATTCTTTTTTTCCTATATAAATGTTAGACACATACCCAAAGGATTGCAACAAATTTGGAATGTGGGTTATGGTCTATAATTCATGTGAATTTCATCTATGCTAATGAAAGAATGGACTTTTAGGATTACTTTAGCATAGCTTTCTTCTAACAAATTTTATTGGTAGCTGCACTTTTATATGGTTCAAGGCAAAGGTAACTTGTGACAAAAGATGAAGTGAATAAACTTTGATACTTATAGCTCTTCCATGGAGAATGAGCTGTCTTCCTTTTGTGCAAAGTTATTAGACTTCATCACATGCCTTGATTCATCTCTGATGTGAGTTCATCTTTGACTTACCCTAACTGAATTTAAGAGTTTCCTATAAGGATTAGTCTAACAAAATAACCAATCTCTACTAAACCATACTTTTAGTTTAAAAATCAAGCAAGACACCATGTCTAATTTGATTTAGGAAGATATTTTAACCTAAGCACCACGTTTAATTTAAAAGCCTTTGGAATTAAGATCATCACTCCTAAACTAAGCACCATGCTTCATTTAAAAGATGTATGAAGATACTCCAAACCTAAGCATACTATAGCAAACAGGATAGCATGAGAGCATATAGAGATTTACTGAAAGAGAGACGAAAGCATGATCATGCATGGTGAGAATTTTTTTTATTTTTAAGTAGAGATGCAAGTGACATGCATGTGTGCAAAGAAAAACATGTTGTGGATTTAATATGAGATGGAGTAGATGCTTGAATTATTCAAAGTAAACTTGCAATGGAATGCAACAGGATAACTACTCATCAAATTTAAAGTCTATAAGCAAGACTTTCTCACCTTTCTTGATCATACTTACCATGACTCACTATGGAATTTATGAGTTGTGCAGTGTCTTTTCTTCGTCACATGTGATGAACTTTGAATTTATATGATGATGACTTTTCTTTTCTAATCTACACATGGTTAGAATAATATATATGTTTATACATACCTATGAGATGGTAGGGCTTTATTGTTAATGGATCATGAATGTTCAGGCACCCTGAGTTCTTTAATATCTCCCATGTCTTGTTCTTATATAATTTCGCCAGAAGGTTGGAACAGTTCATATCCTGCTTATTCCACAACTCAACAAAACAGGGGGTAATCCTACTAAAGCTAGCGACATACTAGATTAGAAGATATCAAGATCATTATCAAAATCTTTACGCCAATTCTTTCCCCGGTAACGGTGCCAAAAATGCTTGTTGGTATTTCTTATGTACAATTAAAATATGAAGGATTCCGCAAGCGCATAGAAAACCATTGTAGCATTTTACTAGGAGTATTCCAGGTATCGTTATTTATATTTTACCACTGGAAAATAATGGATAAAGACATTGATAGTTCACCATCATGTATCTACTAACTAATACACCAACTAGACTAAAGTAGGGGTAAATGATAAATGATAGGGGTTATGCGTAAATGACACAGACACACAAGAGAATTCCATGATAAAAGAGTATAGATAGCTAAAGTGAGAGGACACCGGGAGAGTTTAAAGTTCCTAAATACTTCTCTATTACTAAGGTTCTATAATAACTTATTCATGGTAGATATAGCAATCACATGATAACACTTCGGGACATCAGAACACTAGTCAAGGAAATGGGTGTGAAAGAACTAGGAAGCTCTGACTACGGTCCTACAAACACCAACCCTAACATGGTGGAATACGTCGGCCGTCAGGGCTATCACCACCTAGGGCTACCACAACTATATGTTGGATTGGGTGCAATCTCAGGTAACCTA
Source organism: Chrysopogon serrulatus (assembly GCA_015844335.1). Classification (NCBI taxonomy): domain Eukaryota; kingdom Viridiplantae; phylum Streptophyta; class Magnoliopsida; order Poales; family Poaceae; genus Chrysopogon; species Chrysopogon serrulatus. The sequence goes on along the minus strand of JADLZL010005941.1, from coordinate 5,790 downwards.
TAGCCTAGACGCCATGTCTATACTACGAATTACTACTCTAGTCACACGTAATAACTAGAGCACCCGATACGAGCGGAGATCCTATACTAAAATATAACTATACTAACCAATCAAATATAATGCATAAAAGTAAATAGAGAAGATAAAATATATTAAAGCATAAGTCTTACAAGAATAAATACAAAGACATACCAAATCTCTGAAGACTTCTCCAGAACCCGAGCACAGCTTCGCTCTCCCTAACTCTCAACTAGAACTAACCTACAACATTGAAAAGTCTAGCCCTAATTCTCTAGAGATGAGAGGTCATACATTCAAGGGATGCCTCTACATCTTTGTAATAATGTGGTGCCCCCAGGGAGGGGGTCTGTATTTATAGCCTGGTGGAAGAAACTTGAGCCCTTTGATCAAACTGACTTAAGGTACGGTGGAGATGCATCCTTGAAGGCAGTGGAAGAAGCTTCCAGAACATGGGCGTGAGAGGTCGTAGGGGGTGCCGGCCGGCCCCAAGGCCCATGCCGGCTGGCCTAGGCCCACATCCATTCAGGCCCAGCTTCGTTTGTGTGTCTTCTTGTTCCTTTTAGGGCCCAATGGCGTATGTTTTGATCTGGAGTTGATATCTTTTGATTCTAGGCTTCAAATATAGTTTTGATCATCTCGATGAGCCCGTCGCAATGGTGAAGTCCAATTCCTTTTTATTTGATGGAAAATTGCATACTCCTGCAACATAAGTGAGAACACCAAAACTCGTAGAAGTCGTTAGAATCAAAACCTACAACTATGCTTTGTAATAAATTTTATATCATTTCATGCAATAGTTGATGATTATATTTGGTGTTAATGACCGTCAACAATGCCCATGATGATGTGCCTGCAACTAGTGGACCAGTCACTTCGCTACCTAAAGGGATTGCCAAGAATATTCCAGTAAAGATAAGAGATTTCTTTGTTCTAGTAGATTTTGTTGTGCTTGACATGCAGGAAGCATTAAAGACACCACTCATATTGGGAAGAACCTTCCTAAGCACTGCAAATGCTTATATTGATGTTGGAGCTAGAGAAATCCAGTTCCATATAAATGGCAAGGAAGAAAGGTTCGCATTTAAGCTACGACCAAAACAATGCTCTCAATTAGAGAGACGTAAAGAGCTAAGGTCTCCAACTCTAGGACCGACATACGCTATAAAGATATAATCATCAGGTGAAGTCCAATCTGGAGGACTACAAAAATCAGACCCTCGCTGAAAGGTAATTGGTAGTTATCTACTAACTCCTTACATTCTACATCTTATCAAAAATACAAAAAATATTTTTCTTTATCATATAGTATTCTTATATATCTAAAAACAAAAAGAATATTTAACCAGTGGGACCCACAGACACTAGGACCCACTTGTCATCCCACTTCACGTCATGTATACATTGGATTCTTATCCCCACTTAGCTTATGTTATCCTCCACTCTCTCTTTTCTACCAAAAGCTACAAACATACATAGTACAGGAGATGACGAAGCACTAGGAGCAAGGAGGGGCCAAGTGGGCCCACGGTGGGACCGACCGGTCCCACACCAGACCAGCCGGTCTTCCCCTCTCTCGCCTATAAAAGGGCAAGTGCCTAGTGAGCTCTACTCACTCCCCTCTGCTCAGTTTTCTGCCTCTCGTCTCTGGTTTCTGAAGTTCTTTTTCCCGCCCTTGCTGGCTAAATTGTAGAGAAAAAGAGAAGGTAGTAGTGAAAGAGGAGGAGAGTAGAAGTGCTAAGAAGCTGCTTAGAGCTTAATGAGGGGAAGTGTTCACTCCTCAAAAGTACACTACATGCCTTCAAATAGAAATTCCTCCCTCCCGCTTAGACACAAAACCGGCTTCTAACTTTTGAACTTTACTCATTTTACTCCGTAGCTATGGAGCTTTTTAACTTTTCACATGGGCTCTGAGCAATTGAAAGATAGAATAAATCAAGTCAAGCACTATGTCTCAAATTCCTTTACTCAACCAATAGCTCCTCGAATGCAAAAGCCAAAAATAAAACTCGTAGCTTTAAATCGTATGACACCCTCAAGTCTCTTTTACTGTATGGTATTTAAGTGGATCTCACTTTGGAGGTATCTCATGTTGTCATGCCCTCCCTACAACTAGTGAATTACAGGCGGGAACTCATAGGGGTGGCACTAAACAAGGATGCCGAGCTGCATTTTGCACCATTCATATATTGTAAAGTCAAACAATGTATCCAAAGAGAGTCAAGTTATAGGCCAATCAACCCAAGATGTGCATGTAGGAAATATGGTGGAGAGGTGAATATGTAGTATTTAGTGGCATAATCCTAAATTCTGCACTTTTTGCCCTCGAAATAAATCTCTCTCTTGAAACTTAGAACCTTTTCGTGGGACAAAACATCGGGTTTATCTATATCCATTTTACTCTTTCTTTCTAGGGAGGCTGGCATCTACGCATCCATTGTTTTAATCACTTGGACACTGGTCTCATCTAACTCCCTTCTAATAATACCTTTCTCTTTGCATAGCCACATGCATCCTTTGAATATACAATAAATGACGTTTGATGAGATGATATGAACTTGGGAGCATTTTAAATAGGGGTTGTCCTATAGTGTAAGTATATTTCTGGTGTTACTCCAAAGGTAGGAAAACAATTTTGAGGTGGACACCTCGATGAAAGTAGAAAATGATGGCGCTTACTCCCGTGGCAGTGAGCAATGCATAAGTGTTGGTGGAGTGTGTGGAGCGTGATCTTGATTTTAAAAAGCATGACAAGACTCTCATAAGGTATACAACAAAGGTTGACTGAATCCTCAATGTAAAAGCAAGCAAAAGATAAATAAACATGTAGGTTTTCTTATTTCTAAATATATATCATATATAGCTTTGGTAGGAATTCAAACCTTGTCATACAAGAGCTCATCACGTAAGATTTTTGAATTTATAAATCTCCAGTAACTGTTTAGTATTGCTAGGAATAAGATACAACAAGCAACTCAGCACCTTCATGTATCATAACAATCAATCACATATAGATTTAGCTCAAGCATATGCCTCCATAAGTTTTAGGTTCGTAGAAAATTCTTATATCGAGCCAGCTTGCATATCTAAAACTTAGGAGAACTTAAGGTTAAAAACTAGACACTTGAAAGGAATTACAAAGAGAAAGCAACTACTCACTATCTCCAATATAAAATTTTATTGTTCCTCAATTTTTATTTGCTCTGACTCCACCAACTTAGACACACACTCTCTCTATGGATCAATAACACCCTAATAAATAGCTAGTAGTATCTTAATTTGGTTTTGATTATTGTTCATCTTTTTATTTCCTATAACTAATAAACTCATAAAAGATTCTACGTGATCGTGGACCCTTCATGTGTGCCCAAGACATATTTCTTTGATATTTTATGACTATAAAATAGACCTCGATAATCGCATAGGTATACTTACCCGATAACTAGGGGATGCTCTCCCCAAGCCGGATGTTGCGTAGTCGAGCATTAAAGCCGAGTGGTCCCTCATGGCAGAGGAGCCCATACTTATAAGAGCTAGTAAGCTGTTGCTAGGAATATCAACTTCATCACTCAAGAGCTACATCCCTCTGGCACACCGGTCACCGTGCGGAGAGATGTGCTTCGAGCGATGAAGATGAAGATTCCTCAGCGAGTCGTCTTTGAGTCATCCTGCTAGAAAGCTCTCAAAACACCAAAACCTCGTGGAATGGTATTAGATAAAAATGTTAATGATCACCATTTTTAGAGGATTGGGTGTTGTGAGATTTCAAAGTATGTTTTATGATAATAGTATTGAGGTAAGGATGCTTAATTATTTTTTAGATTTTATAGGTTTATATGCGTAAAAGTACAAAATGGCTGATATGTATTTTTATTTTGTAGGCCACCACAGCTGAGAACTCCTACAACTTTTACACTACAAGGGTTTCACATCGGCTTATAGTAAGATGCATGAATGCAACCTAATGCATACCTATTTATTTTTGTTATTTCTATGCAATACTAATGTAGAAAAAGTAAATATGGCTAAGGAAAACAAATCATGCAACGTAAGAAAGCAAATGTGGATAACTCACCCATGTTACCTCAAGGCTAGGGTTTCGATGTTTTGAGTCCTTCGAACTAGACTCCTCCTTGCAAAAGTGGTTTGTTGATCGAGTACTCGGCTCTGCCTCCTAAGTGATGGATTTGGAGTGGTGGTGTCTCCACTAGCTGGCGCTCAATGGTGGTGTACCACCTTCTTCTCTTTCTTTTTGTTAGCATCTCGAAGCCAATCTTTTATGTGCATCATTGTTAGCGGGTTTAGAACTTCTACTTATAGAGTTCTAGGGAATCTCTCCACACCCTTGCTCTGGAGTGTAAGTTCCGCTTTCATAAAAAGATAAGGTAGAGATCATGCATGGGCCTCTATTGAGTGGAAAAACACCAACACTCCAGTAGATTTATTCATTCTCTAACCTTAGGCACAATAAGATCGATGTCTTTTCACATTGTTCATTTACATCTTGGGTGAGAAGATCAAAAGTATAAATATAGCATTTAAGATTATGAGATAAAGGAGTGGAGTTGCTTAAACTATGGAAGGATTGTTCATCTTTTGTAAGTTACCAAGATTAACATGATGGCTATCATCTTCCATAAGATATAGGTCATATTTGAAGCTCATTTGGTTAAGATTGAGATCAAGTATGATGGCAAGCTATGATGTGCACTCTATGATCAAGAGAAAATAATGACTCACTTACCTTTTATGATTTTACCTTTATTACTCGAAGCACGATGGACAATTCATGTGTGTAAAGAGAGGGTAGATGAATTTTAAATGGTCCTTTTCCTTTCTTTTGTATCTTGAGTTGTTCATTAGCATCTTGTCTCTATATGTTGTACTTTTCTACTCTTTCCAAACTTTTGCTTCTCTATTATTTCTTCTCTGCAAGAGATTAGTAGACAAACACATACCCGAGGGAATATACTATTTATTTAAAAGTATGGATAGTATTTGCCAAGGAGTTAATAGATTAAATCGAGAGTCTGTGGTTTTAAATGATTCACCATTATTTTCAAATCAAACAAGGTTAAAGCAAAGATATAATATTTTGAGAGAATAACCTGAACCCTTGATTTTGATTCTTTGCGCAAAGTCTCCCCACATATGAACTAAAATATTTTATAGAGGAGATGATTGTCTACGCATAGCGCAACCAAAATTCCCATACAAAGTATATAGCTTTATGGATGTTATAAATGTTTAAAGCAATATTCTCAAGCATACTCTATAATAGAGCAAAAGAAGTTTCAACGGTGACTAAAGAGTGATTATTCAAACAGAAACCAAAGAAATGTGTAGTGTGAACCAAAAGAGTATTTTTATTTGTTTTAAATTTTAGCAAATTAAACACATGACATAAGCGTCAGCGTAACTCAAGATACTAGGAAACATGGTATAAGATGTTGAATGTAGTTTAAAAGTTGCATGAGGCTTCGAGTAAACATACCTTATGTCCTGCAAGATGACGATCTAGTCCATTATCATGGTGAAGTGTAGTAAGGTGCTGGAAGTGTTCTTTTCATCTATCCATCTTAGTCCTTGCTATACACTTGTTCTCCTTTCTTTTGTTTCGACTCCATGATCGCATCATTTATTCTTTCTTTCAGCTCTTTCCATGGAGAATGAGCTCGTGGCCTTCCTTTGTGCAAAGTTAGTTGGACATCGTCACATGCCTTTGATTCATCTCTTGATGTGAGTTTATCTCTTGACTTACCCTCGAATTGA
>JADLZL010005940.1:0-55099 GCA_015844335.1 Chrysopogon serrulatus | reverse complement strand
GAAGCAGAGATAAAGTACAAAGGCACACCAGGGACTGGTAATGCAATTACCGACCCAACCGGACCCATGAAGAGTTCAAGTGATTGTGATTACAAGCAAACTAATTTAGCTACTGAGCGTGGCGCCGAGCGAGCGAAGCTAATGGACAGGGAGCAGTGTTCTGAGCTGCCCGAATCCCGACACGCACCAGAGCGAAGCTTCGTCCAGATCTGGTCGAGCAGCTGGTGTAGCAACGACGCCGATCTGTTGAATGTCCGCGCATTGCGTTCCTTCCATAGAGTCCAACCAACCAGGAAGAAGAGTGCATCAAAGCCCCGTCTCAATTGATTCGGCAGCTGCTTCCGCGAGGACAGCCACCAGAGCAGCGCGTTCTGATCAGCCGGCGCCACCCAGGAGCGGAGCTGCAACTTGGCGAGGCAGGCTTCCCAGACCTATCGGCTGAGAACACAGCCGAGAAGAATGTGGTGAATGGTCTCAAGCTGTTGGTCACAGAAGATACACAGGTTCGAGGCCTAAAGGCCATGCCGGAAGCGACGATCCGCGGTCCAGCACCTCCCATGCATCACTAGCCAGAAGAAGAACTTGACCCTTGGAGGGGCCGAAGTCTTCCAAATCTGCTTCGCGCCAATTGGCGCCGACGAGCCGAGGAACATTGCGCCGTAAGACGATGCCGACGAATATTTTTGGTCCGGGGAGAGGGACCAGGCGAAGGTGTCCGGGGAGTCAAGCAGCTGGACCTGCTGAAGCCTCTCCCAGACCTGGACGAACTCACTGAGCACTGGTAAGGTTAGGGCGCCGGTGATGTGCCTTGCCCAAGCATTGCCCGGCAGGGCCTCAGCCACTGGGGTCTTCAGCTTCCTCCGGCTAACTGCGGCAAAGAGTGAGGGGGCCAAGGAAGACAAGCAGGATCCGTCGAGCCATTTATCAGTCCAGAATAGGATGGAACGGTCGTTCCCAAGGACCGCAGTCACCGCAGCATTGAAGAGGGCTACCACCTTGCGTTCCTTGATCGGAGGAAGTCCAGACCATACGCGGTCAGGATCGGTGCGCTCCAGCCAAGCCCAGCGGGTCCGGAGCGCGACCCCAGCCCGGTGCAAGTCGGTGATGCCAAGTCCGCCGAGCGCTCGTGGACGCAAGACGACGTCCCATGCTACTCGACAGCGGCCAGCCGCAACGGACTCGGAACCGCACCAGAGGAACGCCCGCCGCCGCCCGTAAATGCACTCAATCGCCCACGGCGAGAGGCAAAGGGCGATGGACTTGTGAATGGGGATGGCCGACATGGTTGCCGCCACGAGCGTCGTGCGGCCGGCCAGGTTCAGGAGGTTGCCCCGCCAGCGAGGGATACGGCTCGCAACAGCGTCGACCAGGGGGAGCTCCTCGGAACGCTTGAGTTTGTAGACTGAGAGTGGCACTCCCAAGTACCTTGTGGGGAAGAGCTCAATTCTGCAGGACTTTGGTGCTCCTTTTCTCTGTAATGTACCAGAGTCCAGCTTCTGACGCAACATCACTGGGGAAATTATTGGTCTCCATTCCCCATGAGGTTCACCTCTGAAAAGTACGTTGCGCCATGTTATCTGACAAGAAAATTTGTTGTGATAGGGATGGGCAAGAATTCTAGATGAAACTACCATCTGACGCTTGCTTCAACTATTTCTGGTTGATTGAAAGCGGATACTTGCTGATTGAGCAAGTGATGCCGGAGGCTTTTTTGTTAGATAATTAGGTAATTTTTATGTCATTTTAATTCCAGAAATTAACATTATGAAGATGGCACATAAAAGATTATTGATAATTGAAAACATGATATCAAAGACATCTATAATTAAATGGAACATGATATCGAACAACATGTGAAGCATATGAATATTAAACTGAAAATTAAACTCATGAACACATGATTCATATAGCATAACAAAGAAAGCATGTCATATATCTCACAAAGATGATTAACACGTAACCGCACATGAAAACGACGAGACGTAACTATCAAACATGAACACAAGAGCATATGAAACGTATCAACGTAATGCAGCAGAATGCATGACATGGCATATATCTTAAAACTGAAACCGATTACGTGATATATCACGAAACGATCCGACAGAGCATACGAAACGGACTCATAACAAAGATATGAAACGACGCGAAAACACTACAAGAACGAAAGCATGATCTCGAACACGAAAAAAAGAGAGAGAAGATGAATGCAGTTCATACCCTCCTGTAAGAACTCGATCCCGATCCCGAACCTTGTCCTACTTCTTTCGTCATGGTGAAGATGTTGAAGACGATCCCGTGAGGAAGACGAACGGCGGCGTCCTCCCGTGCGTGAAGAAGATTGGCGGCGGCGGCGTCTTCTCTTGAAGATGAAGAAGACGATGACGATCGGGCGGCGATGGATTGGGCAGTGCCGTAGACGCCTCCCAAAAACCTAATTGCCGATCCCCCCGTTGCAAGGTCTCGACCGCAAGGGGCTTCGAGGCACCTGCCCTCTCGCTTCTCCGTGCGCGCCAAGCAGAAGTTACGAGATGGGGAGTACCTCGAAGTTGCAACTAGAATGTGAGTCCGAGCCTCTCATCCCGAAGAGGAGGGAGCGTCTCCCCTTTATACTTGTGATGGCGCCCGCCGCCAGCGCCCCGCCGCCGCCCGCCCGTCACACTTTGCCTCCCACGCCCACGCCCACGCCCACGGCCCGCGGCGGCCGGCGGCGGCGGCGGCGGCGCGCGTGTGGCACACCTTGGTCCGTTCCTTTGGCTTCTCAAATTAAGTGGAATAATTTCCACCATATAAATTAAGGCAACGTCCCTTGGACTTCCAATCCGTACAAATAATATTTTCCATAATTACACACCATAGAGTTAATTGATTTATTAAATCTAAAATGGGCCAAGCCCATAATAAATCCAACAATCCCCACCAAACTCTAGGGTTTGTAATGATGAAGCATCGTAATCACAATTCTTTGATATACCAAGTGTTTCGATGGAGACCGTTAAGTTGAACATCCACCTAGAGCAAGAGTTTCACTCACTCACAACCGAACAATGGACTAAGCCTTGAATTGACAGTTTTGTGCGAGATGAGATTCACTCAAGTCCTTTGTTTGGTACTAGGCTGCAAAAGGCATCCCCGCTTGTTTGAAGCATATAAGTCACACTTCGTTGCCTTTCATGAGTATTTAGTGATTACCCAAACCCCATAGACCGTGACCAGCTAGCCTCGACTCATATAGGTGTACTCCTCAAGAGATGTTCTCAGAGGGACAACATCTCATCTTCATAAGACTCTTGAGTACATTAAGGTAAATACCAACCTCGCCTTTACGTATAGGAAAGATGTGTATCGAGATGAGTCAAAGAAAGGGATCTTTCCTCTCAATCTACTACCAGCTTGTTTCACCATTCTACTTCACGGGATCTCCGATCACATAGAACAAAGTTACCACCAGTAGCAGATTTTATACGGGTCTCATACCCATCTCTCTCGATGCACTCTCTATCACATTACGTGATGTGCCCCTTTGTAAACTGATCTGCCAGATTGCTAGATGTATGGACATAATCCAATGCAATAACTCCGGAGTTTCTCAGTTTTCTGACAGATTTTAATCTTCTCTTGACATGCCTAGTTGACTTCATGTTGTCCCTTGAACTGTTAACCTTAATGATCACGCTTTGTTATCACAGCCATGGATATAGCCGTGATCGGTTTCTCAACAACCGCAAATCCATTAGAGATCACGGCCACTCACCTCACCCAGCAGTGTCTAATGCAAAGTGAGTTCTGCTTCCATTGTAGACTTCGTTAAGATAGTCCGCTTGCAAGACTTCCGTGAGACAGCCCACCTCCAAGCAAGAACACATATCCGCTCGTGGCATACAACTCATCTCGCATCGAGATCCAGTTGGCATCACAATAGCCTTCTAGCACTTTTGGGTATCCCCGTAATGAATACCATAGGTCATTGTACCTTTCAAATAGTGCATCACTCTCTCAAGAGCACGCCAATGATCATCGCCTGATTTGAAACAAAAAACGACTCAATTTGCACACAAAGATATGAGATATCAGCCCTCGTAGCACTCGCAAGGTACATGAGCGAGCCAATGATTTGGGAGTATGTCAATTGATCCCTTGCTATTTTCCGATTTTTCCTCAATAGCACACTTGGGTCATAAGGCGTAGGAGCGATCACAATCACTAAACCCAAAGCGACTTAGAACCTTTTCCACATAGTGGGATTGCAACAAAGTTACCCCACCATTACCTTTCGTATAAGCTTGATATTAAGAATAACATCGCCTTCTCCCCAAATCTTTCATCTCAAAATTATTTGACATGAATTTCTTCACTTCCTCAACCACATTGAGGTTTGATCCAAAGATCAATATGTCATCAACATAAAGGCACAACATTACAGCCTCACCCCCACCATGCCGATAATACACACATGTGTCGATTCATTCACAAAGAAAGCCACGGCTTTGAGTGTATTATCAAACTTTTCATGCCATTGCTTAGGTGCTTGTTTTAGGCCATACAACGATTTAATCAACCTCAGCACACCTTGTTCTCTTGACCATTCGCAATGAACCCCTCCGGCCGATCCATATAGATCTCCTCATCCAACTCTCCGTTTAGGAAAGTCGCCTTAACATCCATCCGATGAATGATAAGACCATATGAGGCTGCCACGGCTATAAGTGTGCGAATTGTAGTCAATCGAGCCACCGGTGAATAGGTATCAAAGAAATCTTCCCCTCTTTTTTGGGTGTATCCTTTGGCCACAAGCCTTGCCTTGTACCTCTCAATTGTACCATCGCCCTAAGCTTTTTCTTGAATATCCATTTACAACCTATAGGTTGACAACCATAAGGTCGATCAACGACCTCCCACGCTTCGCTTTGACATAATAGAATCCATCTCACTCCCTACTGCTTCCTTCCATAAGTCAAAGATCGGGAGAGGAATATGCCTCACTAATAGTGGTTGGTGTGTCTTCCACAAGGTACACTATAAAGTCATCACCAAAGGATTTTGCAACCCTCTGTCTCTTACTCTTTCGAAAGTGACTATAGTGTCATCCACCTCGTGGATGTGCACATGGGAATCCTCAAAGATGATCTTAAGAATTAGACAGTTCTTGCTCATGGGGAATTATAGTCTCATGACTTGTTTCACTAGGTGTATTCTTCATGGGAAACTCATTCTCAAAAAATGTAGCATCTCTAGATTCCATGATAGTATCAACATACATATCGTGCACATCGATTTTATAATTAAGAACCTATATCCAAAGGTCTTTGTGAAAAGAATAACCAAGGAAAACACAATCAACAGTTTTAGGCCCAAGTTTACGCTTTTTTGTTGATTGGCACATTCACCTTAGCCAAACAACCCCATGTGCGCAAATATGAGAGGTTTAATCTTCTTTTTTTTCCATTCCTCAAATGGTGTAATCTCTTTGTCCTTTGTGGGAACTCGCTCAGACATGACACGCTGTCATTATCGCCTCACCCCACCATTCCTTGGATAATCCCGCAGTACTCAACATGGCATTCACCAAGTCGGTTAAAGTGCGGTTTTTCCTTTCAAAGAATCCCATTGATTGTGGTGAGAATGGCGGTGTCCTCTCATGAACAATGCCATGTTCCACGCAGAACTCATCGAAAACATTCGAGAAATATTCTCCACCTCGATCGAGACCGAACCGTTTTATTTTCCTTTCAAGTTGGTTCTCAACTTCAGCTTTATAGGCCTTAAAATAATTGAACGCTTCATATTTTGTTTTTAAGAGATACACATAGCAAAACCTAGTGGAGTCATCTATAAAAGCGAGAAAGTATCTTTTAGCGCCTTTGGTCAAAATTCGCTCATCTCGCACAAATCGGAATGAATAAGTTCTAGAGGTGCCAAATTCCTCCTCAAAGAAATTTCCTTGTGAGGCTTGCGAGGTTGTTTTGATTCAACACACACATGACACTTAGACTTTTTGACCAAGTTAAATTTAGGAATTAAATTCAGATTTGCTAACCGCATAAGACAGCCAAAACTTGCATGACAAAAGCGTGAATGCCATAAATCCGACTCATCAGAAATATCAACAGAATTCACCATCTTATTACACACATCATGCAAAGATAAGCGGAAATGCACTCCGCAATCATATCCTTTACCAACAAAAGAACCATGTCTCGACACAACACATTTATTGGACTCAAGAACAACCTTGTAGCCATCACGACACAACATAGATGCACTAACAAGATTTTTCTTGATGGAGGGCACATGCTGCACGCTCTTCAATGGCACCGCCTCTTCCCGAAGTAAACTTCAGAATGACCGTACCAACACCAAGAACATGAGCACGCGACCCATTGCCCATCAACAAGGCGCCAGACCTCCCGACCTGGTAGGAAGCAAACAAAGAAACATCAGCACACACATGTATATTTGCACCACTATCCATCCACCACTCAGGTGAATTACAAACAGAGAGAACAAATGGTAAAGAATTACCATACCCAGATGTTCCATCTCCATTGTCGTAGACTCACAATATTTGCTGATTTCTTGTCTGGTGTGAACTTGCGATCGTGGCACTCTCTTGCCCAATGCCGATCACTTCCACGTAGACAAAGCATCCTCCATCTTTCTTGTTGTTACTCTTCTTCTTAAACTGTGGCCGTTTGAGTGGGTTTGGTTGTGTTCTCTTGCTTGTTTTGGTTTTTCTTCTTGTTGAACTTGCGAATTTGGAGTTCCTCTTTTGCACCACATTTGCAAAGAGAGGTCTCAACACCCTTTCCATTGTCCTTTGCTCTAGCCCTCTCCTCAACATCAAGAGTACCAATGAGCTCTTCCACATTGAACTCTTGTCTCTTATGTTTGAGTGAGGTGGCAAAATCCTTCCAAGAAGGTGGTAACTTGGCGATAATACCGCCACCACAAACTTGTCGCAAAGGACAAGGGAAAAGCTCAAGTTCCTTAGCTAGTGCCCCGAAACTCATGAGCTTGTTCCACTACAGATCGGTTCTCAACCATCTTGTAGTCATACAACCGCTCCATGAGATACAGCCTCGCTACCAAAGATCATCGAACTCCAAACTTTCCAACAAGTGCATCCCATAACTCTTTCCCCGTAGGGAAGGATGATATAGCTTTTCCGAATTTTGCATCAAGTGCACCGATCACCGCACCTCGAAAGAGGTTGTCATCAGCCCGAAACTTAGCCTCATCCTCGGGAGAGACAAGTTAGCGTGCTTGCCCTCACCGGCATGATAACAAGACATAGCAAAGAGCCACAATTCCATCTTAGCTCTCCAAATCAAGAAGTTTTTACCATCAAAAGGATCGGGCTTTAACACAAAGAAAAACCTCCTATTTAAAAATAGCCTATAATTAGGTTTTTGGATTGTTAGATAATTAGGCAATTTCCATGTCATTTTAATTCCAAAATTAACATTATGAAGATGACACATAAAAGATTATTGATAATTGAAAACATGATATCAAAGACATCCATAATTAAATGGAACATGATATCGAACAACATGTGAAGCATATGAATATTAAACTGAAAATTAAACTCATGAACACATGATTCATATAGCATAACAAGAAAGCATGTCATATATCTCACAAAGATGATTAACACGAACCGCACATGAAACGACGAGACGTAACTATCAAACATGAACACAAAGAGCATATGAAACGTATCAACAGAATCGGCAAAGAATGCATTTACATGGCATATATCTTAAAACTGAAACCGACACGGGATATATCACGAAAACGATCCGACAGAAAGCATACGAAACGGACTCATAACAAAGATATGAAACGACGCCAAAACACTACCGCAACGAGCATGATCCGAACACGAAAAAAACAGAGAGAAGATGAACAGTTCATACCCTCCGGTGTAAGAACTCGATCCCGATCCCGAACCTTGTCCTACTTCTTTCGTCATGGTGAAGATGTTGAAGACGATCCCGTGAGGAAGACGAACGGCGGCGTCCCCCCCCGCGGCGTGAAGAAGATTGGCGGCGGCGGCGTCTTCTCTTGAAGATGAAGAAGACGATGACGATCGGCGGCGATGGATTGGGCAAGCGCGTAGACGCTCCCCAAAAACCTAATTGCCGATCCCCCGTGCAAGGTCTCGACCGGCAAGGGGCTTCGAGGCACCGCCCTCTCGCTTCTCCGTGCGCCAGAGAGTTACGAGATGGGGAGTACCTCGAGTTGCAACCGAATGTGAGTCCGAGCCTCTCATCCCGAAGAGGAGGGAGCGCCTCCCTTTATACTTGTGATGGCGCCCCGGGAGAGGGGAGGTGAAGAGCAAGAGACACGGTGGCAACTGAAGAGACGAGCGAAACTCCCGCGGTTAGAGAATGCTAAAATTTAGCACGCCACGCCCGCCGCCGCCGCCACGCCACGCCACGCCCACGCCCACGCCCACGGCCCGGCCGGCGGCGGCGGCGCGTGTGGCACACCTTGGTCCGTTCCTTGGCTTCTCAAATTAAGTGGAATAATTTCCACCATATAAGTTAAGGCAACGCCCCTTGGACTTCCAATCCGTACAAATAATATTTTCCATAATTACACACCATAGAGTTAATTGATTTATTAAATCTAAAATGGGCCAAGCCCATAATAAATCCAACATTTTTTGCCCGAAATGAAAAGGTCACTACTGTTTGTCATGTACATCGGCCTAAACAGCTCGAGATAAAATGTCTATGCTGGGCCATTCTGATTCACCCAAATACACGACCATGTAGCTGAACATTCGACGGCTAGTGCAGACATGTTGGGGGAGGCCTTAGCCTTTGAGGCTAGACTTAAATCTGCATCGATTAGTGTGTAAACCTGATGAAAAACAAAACTTCGGCTCTCAGTTTTTAGTATTTCAGAACAAAATTGCTCCTTTCATGAAAGAAGAAATCAGTCAAACAGTTATGCCATAAATCTTTTGAGTAACGACCGCCGAAATAGAGATTCGCGTTTAAATGTTTCCATTTAAGGTAATTACCGCGCCGGACGTCCGGACGCCGGCGCCCCCGGACGCCCGCCTCCCCGCGACGCTCAACCGCGACGCCCCCCCCCGGCTGCCATCGCCCCCCCGCCGGCCCGCGCCGGAGGGGCTTTCCCCAGGCCCGGGCGGCGCCCTCTTCCCCCCGCCACCTCCTTCTCCCAGCTCCCAAGCTCTCGCCCGGCCGCCTGCCTTTAAACCGCCCCTCCTACCTCCCCACCGCTTTGTCTTCCCTTCCTCCCCCGGCCGGATAATCTATATCCCACCGGAGTTGGAGAAGAAGGGGGTGGAGCTCGCCGGAACCCTAGCTCGCCGGAGTTGGAGGAGGAGGAGGGGAGAGGGGAGAGGAGAGAGAAGGAGGCCTACCTGGAGCAGATCCACGGCCGGCGCCGCCGGATGCGGCGGATCCGCGGGCCGCCGCCACCGGATCCCGGCCTGGAGCTTCGCCGTCGCCGCCGGTTGCCAAGGAGGGAAAGGAAGGAGCGCGTCGGGGAGGGGAGGGGGAGGGGAGGGAGCGCAAGCGCAGGCGCAGGGAGGAGCTTCGCCGCCGCCGTCGCCGGGGGGGGGGGGAGGAGCGGCGCCGGGGAAGAAGGAGCTCGCTGGGGGTGAGCGACGTCCGGACGGGTCACGAATCCGGACATTTTATGAGGATCATTACCGCTCCATTTAACATACTGTGTGCACGTTGTATAAAATTAAATATTGGATGCAGGCACTAGCAGTACCGTACCCAGGAACAGGTTGTACTACTGCAGTACTCCTACAAGGCAGGAGTATGTATATAGCACCACAAAAAAAGAAAAAGGTGATGAATGCAGTAAATCCATGGCGACACAGCCACACCTTCTGAGCCCATGCTATTTGACCACTCCCTCCTGTAATGTAGGCGTAATACAATTAATGAATTAATAAATTTCTAGACTAGGCGTAATACAATTAATTAATTAATTAATTAATTTCTAGACTAGTACCTAATCAAAATATTTTGACTTTGACCAAAAAATGTATCTTAAAAGTATCAATATGTCTGATACCAAATATGTTTTGTCATGAAATATGCTTTCATAATGTAGCTATCATATATTATAAATTATGATATTTGTTTCTATAATCTTAACTAAACTTTATATAGAGCTAAAATTGTATCCTCTATTAATCCCTACGCTACGCATTCCCTGCTCCTCTAGGGCATTGTCCTTTTTACCGTCCACTGTATCATACAGTGCCCATGACGCTACTGGATTGTAGCATAGCAGTATTAGTATGGTATAGTATGATCCTAGCAAGCCTACCACCGGCTTTAGGGCATCCTCAATGGCTAGCTCTCGAGCTAGCTAGATGTGACTAATAGAGAAAAAATAGAAAAGAGTAATCACCGGCAATAAATAAATAGTTGATCTAATTTACATGGTATAAGAATATGAGAAAGAGAACATCCTCTGTACTTTCTCTTCTGTGACTAGCACTAAGTCATGGAGAGAGAGTACAGAGGCTGCCTGCAAGCTACTATCACAGAAGAGATAGTACAGAGACGGCTGATCACATAAGTTGGTTGATAAGACAAGCCAGCTGGTTTACTGTAAGAGAAAAATACTATTCAAACGGCTGATAAATTCGACTAATAAAATAAATGAATAGAACTATAATTCGTGCTCATATATGAAACTACAGTACTCCACATCAGAGCTGCAAGGCACTGTGTGCTCGTACCAAACCAGTACTCCTATTCTGTAGTAGGTTTCTAGGGATTCACGCCAAAATATAATTCTTGTATTTTTCCTTGGCAAAGAAAACGAATACACTGTACGCGTATCATACTATATAAAAGGTTGTACAAGGGTACATGAGCTCTTCCAGTACTATGATTTCTTCTCTGGCAGATGATACCAATGAGCTCTTCCAGACTCATCCTTTATAATAGTATTTATTATTTTGTCACTTTGAAATGTTGGTATTCTGGAGGTAACATGCCAGGTATATTTTTACACTTTATAATACGCGGTCCTGGTCCACAAATGATATAATAAGTTAGCAACTACTCTCTCTGGAAGTACACAGTGATGTTATTAAAATTTAAGATGTTGTTAGGCACTAATGACAAAGCCATTCTGGATCAGTCTTTCCTCTTTCCTGCCACGCTACTCCTGTTAACTGCTCCAAGACTCCAATTTGGTCGCTGTCAAACAACCATAATACGTCTATACGATAGCCACTAACACGTACTTGTAAAGTAATCGCCGTGGCACACCAGTATAAAAAACAAGTTGGGCAGCAGGGAGATGAGGAATTGTTTAATGATGAGGATAATCTTGGCGCATAAAGAAGTGTCAGGGCTTAAACAATGGTTGTGTGAGGATGGCCGTGCATAGCCCAGGCATTATACAAAGGTTCAGATGTGTGTTCATGGTAGCTATAATTGTAGTGGTCAAACAAAGGTTCCCAGCCTTGCACTTGCCCTAAATAATTGGGCCTACCACCAAGTATTTTGTACCTAGTGGTAAATTAAACACATAATAATATTATATGCATGTATCAGGCAAGTAGAATATTGAGAAATTCTGTATGGCCCCAAGCTTGTGAGGCTCAAGCTCTAATGGAGGTCTGGCAGCAGCATTTGGGTTGCTTGTCCATGTCAATGTGTGGGGCTTAAGAAAATTTTAACCTAGAAACATGATCACAGATATAATATAACCATTGGGCCTACTAAAGTATGCACAAAGAACACAAAGATTAGAACCAATTCACATCGAGTTGCCTACCGTAGCATTAGTTTATTGGCGGCGGTAGTATGCTAATAAAGAAACTGGACAGAGAAAGAGCCTTTCAGGCATTGGGCATCTCTTTTCTTGAACCTAATTATCATGTTTTCAGCCTTTCAGTCTTTTGTAGTCCCTGCTCCCTCACTTGCCCAATAGGATGCAGTTGAGTAGCATCAGGACATCTCAAAATAATACAAGCGGCAATAATATAACCACAAAAATGTATTCATCCAACAGATATGGTGATCTGTGTTAAGTGTGTTTGATCGATGTGATCTTATGAGTATGCATGCATGGATGCATGGCTAGTGAGTAGGTTTTTTCACATTTTATATCAACTACTTTGTCCCACAGCTGATCAGCCTGGGTCAGGTTCATCGTAAAATACTATGATTCAAAAAAAAAGTTTCATTACCAGCAATCATTTGTTAAGCTACTGTAGTATTTTTTTTTATCGCAACCGAAGGTAAAATACAAGAGTTATAATGGAGATAGTTGCCACGGAATTGAGCAAAATACTTCTGGACGTACTTCTGGAAAAGCTGAAGTATAGGGAGAGAAAATAATGCATGTAATTAACACACTAACACCCAATTTTACAGTGATATTATTTAATCCTACCCATTTAGAGATAACTGATGTATAAATATAATGACAATGTTAAATTTAAATCCTGCCTATGTGGATTATATTATAATCCTAAATTTATGGATAAATTTCAAAATCCAGAAGAAAAAAAATACGCACTAAGTAAAACAGCTCCCTCGTCTAAACATTTTAGGTAGTCACATCTTTGTGTGGAAACTTGTCTATATGGATATATATGTATCTAGGCTATTATATGGTACTTCGTCTGTCAACAAAAAGATACAACTAGTATGTGATCTGTGTAAGTTAAACTATCTTAATTTTGACTAAATCTCTATTTTGAATATTATATTAATATTTATATCTCCAACTAGATTTACTAGCTATGAAAATATATTTTTTAATTAATTTAATGGTATATATTTATCATAAATATTAGTATTTTTTAACTTTAAATCATCTTACTCCTTGAAAAGTGATAATTGTATCTTTTGATAAATATTATCCTCAATATTATACTAGCTCTTATCTTCGTATAAGCTGTATACAAACAATTTTTAATGGCTAAAAGAGCTCTATTTTGAATACAGATGATCGTGAGTTGAATTTAGTTCTATCCGGAAGTAGCTAGGTAGGCTGATCTCGAGTAAAAAAGTGGGAGGGCAAGGACAGTTAGGCTGGTCCAACTTTCTTAAAGTAGATTCCGTGAGATAATATCAAGACTTACTTCAACCTCATTTCCCAGGTTTCAAGCAATGGGCCAATGAGCGTCGTCGTCGTCATCATTGATCTATTAGCCAATCTCGTGGACGTGCATTTTCCTTATCTTTTACTACTACTTTCTATGGTTGATCTTTTACTTATTTCACAAAATATTTATTTCTACGTACTCAAAAAAAATGATTAGTACTTACTTCCTCTGTCCCTAAATAAATAAATATATTTTTAGAGTTATCATAAGTAATTTTTAAAATTTGATCGAATTTCTAAAAAATAATATTCATGGTATTAGATTAATAATATTAGATGTATCATAGAATATATTTTCATAATACGCGTGTTACTCTTTACTATAAATTTTATTAAATTTTTAAAAAAATTGATTGACACAGATTATAGGAATTGATTTATTAGAGACGGAGGGAGTACTAGCATTACCAATGCTATAATTAGGTTCACACACATCGATTAATACACATAATGGGATAAGCAACCATTGAAAAGCTCATGGGAGTAAAGAGGTTGACGTTGGACTAAGGGTTATGCTCTGTTGAGTCACAAATGATCAAGCTTCACTAGTAAATAGCCATTCTCCACCACAGATTGGTAGGTTTCAAACCAAAAACACCTCTTTGGGCCTTCCAACACGATCTCCATAAAGTTGGTCAACTAATCCTCCATTAGACCATCTAGGTGCTTGCCAACACTAAGAATAACACGTTTCCATCTTCACTTGATCATGAACTCAAGCCAAGAGAGAGTACAAGCAAGATATACACTAGAGTATCACTCATCTTGACTAGCCCTTCACAAGGTCTCTGATGTGTGTGAAATTGTTTGGTTCTGGGAGGGCTCAAAATGAGATGTTGAACACACATAACCCAAGGTTGAGGTCCTAGTGATTGGGAAAAGGTTGTTGAGACATGCAACACCGGAAGATCTGTGTCATGTCCCATTGATGCATTCAGCACGTGCACGAGAGATACTATGCATGTGGATTTTTATTTTTTTATTTTTTATTTTTTGCTTAGGCTCCTACCATAATTCACCATTTCTAAGAAAAAAAATATTGCTGAATTTTACTTGAATCTTTTACCGTGGAATTCGCTGCATGATCACAATGATTAGGTGGCTAGCAGCTCGTCATGATCTCGTCCGTTGGCTTCTCATCGAATGGTTATGGATGGTTTACCCAAATATATATGTATGTCCATTCTTGCCCATTAAAAATAGCATAAAATTAGTGCTACATCTGAACTGGACACTAGTAAAGAATCCATGGCATTTCTCGGGTGTGGATCCAAGACTTGTATATAAAAATAAAGAGGTCTAGTGGAATTGGCAACCATATTTTTATGTGGAATCATTGTACCATTAGGCTCTCTGGTTAAATAAACTATATGAAGTGTGCCTCCGATTTTTAAGTGACGTGATAGTACAGTAAGATTATCTTAAGATAAAGGAGCATACACGTATCCTTTAGCTATCTAGATAGCGATACACGAAATTGTTGAATATTGTATCCCCATCAATCCAATTATTAAATAGAGTAATCACCTCCCTGTTGTCTTATTGACTGATTTACTACTATCCAAGAAACAGACAAAGACGGTTCTAGATTTTAAGTATTTTATTGATCGACAGAAAGATTTTTTTTTTCGTTTAATTGTTTTGGAGGCCTAGTCAAGTCAACTAATATAGCATCTTGAACTACATATTTGTAACTAGCTTTCACTAATGTATATATAGTACCTCGGTACGCCACTTTTCTAAAAAGATACTAGCTTTCTGTAACTAGCTTTCACTAATGTATTTAGCACAATGCATCTAAGTGCATGCACATGCTCAAACTCATGGGATATGTGATGATATTATGAGTAACTAAATACAACAAGGTTGAAGATATTGACTACGTCATTTATTAAAATTAAAAAAACTACAATGTTCCTAGAAAAAACAAAATTTCATTTCAGAGTTATAACCTATTGGAAGAGTTCCCATATATATATAGCAGCTTCCAAGCTGAACCAAGAGGAACTCAGCCAAATAATTTTGTACTAAAATTTTGCTATACTAGTTTTTGGAGTGATTCTCTAAAATGAACTAGGGGCTAGGACTGGGAGTTGAAAAAGGTAGTTTTTTTTCCTTATTCACTCCATGCACAGAGTCACTGTATGCGTGTATGCATAAAATTTATTTTAGACAATTATAGGATCTGATTGGTTACTTGTACTAGCTAGTATTGCAATGCATTAGAGGTTATGCATTGTATCCTTAATCTGGACAAGTCAACATTAATTGGTTAGTGTTTGGTTTAATTTGTTTGGCTGTACAATATCATGTGGGCGATTGGTTTCCTACATATGTATCAAACTGTATCTTGGACAAAGAACAGGTGAAGCTGGGAGTGTGCATAGCTGGATACACATATTTGGCTAAATTATGACATGTAGGCTAGAGTTGGGACAGTGGTAGCTTGCATATGGGCTTGTGCAATTTATTTATATAAGGATCGATGGGAATATAAGTGTGAAACAAGCAAAAAAAAAAAAAAAAAAAAAAAAAGAGCATATGTTGCACTAAAGTTTAATCTCCATCAAGAGCAAACAGAACAAGGAAAAGCATGACGTGATTAGAGAAAAGGTCAACGGAAGAAAAGTTTAATCACCAATGGACTCCTAGTAACAGCCCACAATATTTGCCATTTGAGCTTGAGAGCAACATGGGAAATCACAAAAAGTGACATTTTCACGCATGAACTATATCAATAGCATGCAAAATCACAAAAGAGAGATACTTTCTCCATGAGCTACATCCTTAAGTGCCCAACTATACTGCTATGTTAGGCATGCTAAGAGCTAAAAGCTTGGACATATACCAAAAGTGAAACAATGTGGGCCCAAAAAAGACACACACATGAAAAGGGAGCAAGAAGTGACTAATATTGAGAAGGGACAAACAAACGGCATGAGAGCATAGAAAGCAAAGTCATATGTGCATCATCGTCTTTAGTCATTGCTTAGGCCATGTGATCAAATAATTAAGGAGTGTGCACTATAGTAAATGTGTGGCTTTGCTCGCCCTCCTTTTCCATCTACCTGTGAGTGTGTGCTAAGGTCATCACCCTACCCTAATGACATGTACATAGAGTATGTAAATAGGTTGGACCCAGCGATCAAGGGAGCACTCATGAATAGACCTGCAATATGCAGACAAGATAATTTATCCTAGAGATGTATATATATATCTTTGTCATATGCCATGAGGTAGCTCACCGTTTTGGTTAGGTCCACAAAGCAAAAAGGTGCGGACCACAAAATTGACTAGATCCACTCGATCATGTGGATGTCGATATTTTTTATATCGTTTCGGCACTTTTATTTTAAGAGAAAAAATCATCATGCATGATATGCTATGTTGGCATGTATAATTCTCATAAAACAGAGAGTGAATAATGTATGTATGAATAATTTATGTTTGGTATGCACTGGTTTTAAGCCCCCCCCCCCCCACCAAAGAAAAATAGAAATTTTATTTTTAGAAAATTTAAACGATCATAAGTTTGATAAGGTTTGTTGAAAATAGTATCTAACGTTTATATGTTCAGATAGATTTTTATAAAATATATTATATAATTAATTTAGTGATACTTATTATACATTGTATACATTAATAATCTCTAACATATTTGATTAAAAGGGGTTGTCTGGCTGGTCAATAAGTGAGACTTTTTTATTCTTTTTAGGACGGATGGAGTAAATCTATGATATTTAGGACAAGCTAATTTATTAAGTCAACATTTAGTCATGAACAACATATATTTATAAATGGTAGAGCACACCTTACTAACAAAAAATGTAGAAATTATCTTTAAAAAATCCCTATCACATCGAGTAAATTGAATGTTTATTTTAGATGGTGGATTTTTCATTCATAAAAATAAGATTGTTCCCCATGCTTTCCTATTACCTCCCACTTCTATAGCTTTGTATTCTCTCCGTCATAAAGGACAAAGGATCCCAGTTCTTTGTAGTACAATTGAAGAGAATAATTTAAGACATATTGGTAGAAATGAGCCCAAATGGAAAAGGAGGTGAGGCACATTAATAATTAATTAATAAAAAGAGTTTTTAAGACAAAGTTGACTTAGTAGTAGTGTTTTTTTTTGTTGTTTTAGAATAATTCTAATTTTAGGAGTTCAATTAATAACTCCAAAGGGCCTCCTATTTAGACTTTTTAAGGACAAAATATAGTTTCAAGTCCCTTAGAAGGACCCTATCTCTCCCCTAGTAGGGTCTTGGGCTTTATAAACAAATTTTCCCTATTTTTTTTTTGTGTTTTACATGTTGGGTTGGAGTTGCTGCACTGTTTCACCATTGTTTGTTCAGTTTGGATTCTTCTTCTTTATATTTCTTTATATACTAATATAACCAGACATGATGTTTGGTTCGTTAAATATAAGGGCTCAATCTCCTAAGTATGTATAACAATCCTTCTTAAACTCACTCTCTAAATCCATATTGAAGAGTCAATTGAATAAAGATCATTGTCTATATCTTTCCATCATCAACAAAAGTGCTTTATATCTTGTGCATATTTTACAAAGTCAACCACACTCTCTATCGTTGGCTAGCGAGAAACTAAAAATGGTATATATCTATATTTAGAGATAAGAGGGTGTTGAATGACTTTTTTATATAAAAAATTCTCTATTCTTCAGTCAATATATAAGGATACCGAGAATCTCTTAGAGCTACGTAGGAGGGCAAACTTGGAATGCCATATGGACCCGTTATTAGAGGAGCATTTCCGGATTGAAATGAAAGCACAGGATCACTCGTTTTGGTTAAAAAAGGAATTGGTGCAACGGCTACATCCTACTCCTACTACATGCTTAGGTAATCGTAATCAGTGAGGGTTCTGCCCAACCAAACAAAATAATCAATCAATCCAAGAAGGGTCCAGGCGCCTGGCGTTCAAAAGACCATCACCGGAGGTAGTAGTCGCCTGCACGTAAGAGCAGGAGCCATAAAACAAGTGCATCCCAATGTAGAATCGCCCAGGGTGAGCGCATCAAAGGATGCTGCCCCTTTTTATATTTTTTATTTGAATATACGTATATAATAATCAAATATAAAAAGGAGGGGGGAGCTGATAGCAACGGCACCAACACACAAGACGAGCAAAAGAAACAGCTAGAAGTAGAAGAGCTGGTGCGTGGTGCCAGCCTTGCTTTCCCCCTACCTCCCCTCTTTCCCTCATTACAAAAGCGAGCCGCGTTTCTTGGTGCCCCTTCGTCCTTCTTCTCCCGTTCTCCGTCCGTCAAGGCTAGCTA
The DNA here is from genome assembly GCA_015844335.1 of Chrysopogon serrulatus. NCBI lineage: Eukaryota > Viridiplantae > Streptophyta > Magnoliopsida > Poales > Poaceae > Chrysopogon > Chrysopogon serrulatus. The sequence goes on along the minus strand of JADLZL010005940.1, from coordinate 36,663 downwards.
AGCTAGCGTTAGCGTGTGATCCGGCCGGCCGCCGCTGAAGATGGAGAAGAGTGCCCCCCTGCCCTGCGCTGGTTGAGAGGAAGCGAGCCAGCCTTGCTTTCCCCCTACCTCCCCTCTTTCCCTCATTACAAAAGCGAGCCGCGTTTCTTGGTGCCCCTTCGTCCTTCTTCTCCCGTTCTCCGTCCGTCAAGGCTAGCTAAGCTAGCGTTAGCGTGTGATCCGGCCGGCCGCCGCTGAAGATGGAGAAGAGTGCCCCCTGCCCTGCGCTGGTTGAGAGGAAGCGAGCCGCCGGCGGCGGCCGTGGCTTGGCGACCCTGCGGTCGGGCGTTGCGGCGCCGTCCATGGCGAGAGCGTCCGCCGGCCACGCCCAGCCGGGGTCAAGATCAATTTCAATCGTGTTCGTGCCGGTGTGAGTGACTGGCGTGTGGTGTCTGTCTGTCTGTGCAAGAAGAGCAAGGTACGTTGAAGCTGCTTTGGTTGCCGCCGCGCTTTTGGCCCCTGCGTCGTGCCTTTCGACGGTTGTTGGTGGCCGTGGCCCCACGCCGTCGAGCCGCCGGTGGGGCGGGAGGCACGCCGCCGCCGGCTGCTGAGCTCTGCCTGCTGGCTTGCGCCATCCATCGATGTCCGCGCCATCTGCTGCGTGCTGGCTTGCCGTTCTGCATCCACAACAACACAAGAGACCATCTTGACGGCGAAGGGAACCGGCCGGGCGGAGCAGTACCACGGGTTGGTCGTCTCCGGCTTCCGTGTCAGAAGAGCACACAGGCACAGCAGCCGGGACACGCAAGTCGAGGACGACCTCATCATCACCCTCTGCCTTCACAGGATCACTGCATCTGCTTCTGCTTCTGCGGCCTCTGCATCAGCAGCAACATTTCCTACAGAAAAAAAAAAGGAGTGGGCTTTTGGCTTCTGCGGCAGTGCGCCGTGCATGCTCGTGTTCTTGTGGCTGGACGTCCTCTGGCACTGGCAAGTTCACGGTTCCACACCTCCTGTACTCTGTACTACTAGTACTACTCCTCCCTAATCTCTTGCAATTTTTCCCTGTGGTCTTGTTCCATGCTCTCCCTTTTCTCCCTGTGTTCTGATCCTGATCGTCTAGAATGTGGGCTCTACGTTGCCGTCTCTTTCCACACTCACATTGTGCTGAAAAAGAGGAAATTGACCGTGACAACAACACCTACCCTACATCAAAGCCAGTTGCCAATAAATCCTCCTGCAGTCATGGTCGCTCCACAGTCGATAGTCGACGCCACACAAATCTACCGACAAAATTGAACAGGCACGATTCCGCGAATAAAATAACGTCTCTTCCCAAGCAGTTACATGCATGTGCCCTGTGATGAACCGATGACACTAGCAGCAGTATAATAATGAACTCATGACAGCAGAAATAAATAAATACAGCTACTAGTACTAGTACTAGTAGTACAAAATTACAGCGCCAGTTTACCTACCCTGACGTGAGCTAAGCTCCGGATCCGTACCGTGGATTTTTAACAATTTATCATCACATCCATCCAGGAAAAAGATGATTTCCAGGGGGTGCTTTTTGGTCCTCGCACGCGGCACGTCGCACATTCGCACGGCCCCGCGCGCACCCGCACCCGCCAGCGGCCGGTGCCCGATCGCCCTCCGCTTCAACTTTTTCCTCGCGCGCGCCACAGCTCGGCCCGGCGAGCCGCAGAGGATCCGGCCAGGGGCCCGCGAGGCCTACGACCACGTGGCCGCTTGTGAAGATCCGGTGCTCACGTGAGTGGCGTGTGGTCCCGCGCCCCCTGCCCCACACGCTTTTCCCACCACCGAACGAACCCGCTGGCCCGCGCGGCCGGCCCCACCGGCCGGAAGAGAAACAGCAAGCGATTGACACGAGGGCCGGGCCCCGCGTGTCACTGGCCCGCCAACAGGGAAAGGCGCCGCCCGGGCGCGAGACGAGCCCGCCTTTTTCCTCGCCCGCCTTTTTATTTTTTCCACTCCCCGTCCACCGCGCCGTGGAGAGAGAAAAAAATATTAAAAAACCAAGGAAAATAGTTTAATACTAAAATTCCCCGGCTTATCCTCTGGGGGGCCCACCACATCCGCGCCTCCTATTTTGGCGGTGGTGGTGGCGGTGCACGACAGCCCATGGTGGACTGCGCCCACGCGTGCCGCGTCACCCGGGGCCCAGCGGGACCTATGTTAACTCACAGTCACCAGCTAAGCTAACCGCCAGGCTAAACCGCGCGATTACAGCTACAGCTGCTGCTGCCGTGTGCAGGGCAGTGCAGTGCGATCCATCCAGCCCGAGCGGTGGAGCCCACCGGGTCGTATCTGGAGCCCCGGATCTGGCGGGGCGCTGCCGCCGGGCCCGGCGCTGTGAATTTTTGACCCGCGTACGAGTAGCTACCAAAAGCAGGCGTGCCGGCGTTGATGGGCTGCCATGCCGCGCGCTCGCTTGCCTTTATTGGTGATGCCGGGGCAGGGAGACCGGCATCCACACGTGTTCATATCGCCCCAGCGAGGAACCCGTGGCCGGGGGAACCCCCGCGGTAAAAACAGGGTGCGGTGCGGATATTTATTTGCGGGAAATTAACGCCACCAATCAACCATCGGAGTAAAAAAAAACAATTTCACTGATATTAATATTTATTATTATTGTATATGCTACTATTAATTATGATCCGATCATAAGCTAGTGGTGGTCCATCCGGATTCAGATTTCGCTGCGTGATTGAATGAACGAGTAAACCTTTTACTCTATCCTTGTCACTGTTTTACTTATCATTAATCGTTGAGTATTGAAATGGTGACGTCTTCACGATCTCTTTCCTGGCGGACAAGTACGTACGCATCGCAACTGGACACTCCACGTACTACTACTCTACAAAATTGACCGGTCTTTGCAAATTAAAACAAGAAAAAAATCGCCAGGGTAAATACGCACTCCATATTTTATTCGGGGTAGGCCACTGGTGCGGTGAAGGTTGGTGGCTACTGGGCTCTCCGCGTGACGTCAGCCGCGCTGCCACGTCGGCGCCCACGAGCAGCACAATAAACAAAAGCCGAGCAAGGACGTGGGTCCCTGCGCTCCGTGCCTCGGCCCCACCGCCACTGCCTGCCTAGTGAGACTTTCCTTCGCTTTTAACCCACCACCTGCAGCAACCGGTGCGAGGGCGCGCCACGTCAGCACCGGGGGGAGAGGGTAAAACACCCCGCGCAGTGTCCAGATCAGGTCCATTCCGCGCGAGTGGGCCCCGCCAAAAGCGGACAACCCATCTCTATTTAAAATCATTTTTCTCATTACGTACTCAGCTGGTTAATTTAATTTATTTTTTATATTTTTATAATTGAATGAAATTGGCTAATGGCGCCTTGTGCCTCGGCCCGTCCCCCACCCACCTCCTACTGCCGGTGGACGCTTAGATTTTTCCAGGCCATCCGAAACCGCCACGTGTCGGTCGCGGCCCATACTTGTGCCGTAAGGAAGGGGCAGAGGAAGCGCGGGTTGAGATTTTATTGAGCGTGGGAGTGGGGCCCTGTCAGGATCCGACGGTGGCGGGGAACGCCACGGTGGCGCCGCGGCTCCGGGGCCGTCGGATGCGGGATCGCTGGGAGCGCGGATCTGGGCCGTCCGATGCGGGCGTGCGCAGCGACAAAAAGAAGATGAGGTGAGGCGGGCGCCTAGAAAGGGAACCCGGCGGGGAGGGAAGCGGCCAGACGACGCCCAGACCAAGAGAGAGAAGAGAAGAGAGGGGGGCAGCGGCACGCAGCCGGAAAGAGAGGCAGGCAGGCGTGGTGGAGAGGGGCAGGGCCGAGCCTTGCACCACCGCGCAGAGGAGAAGCGAGAGGGAGCGCCAAGTAGTAGTAGAAGAGGAGCAGAGGAGGAGGGAGGAAGAGCGACGAGAGCCGAGGAGCTCTCCTCCGCCCGCCTAATCCTTGGCCGCGCTGCTAGATTCGCGAGGATTGCCGAGGCGCTGCTCCCCGGATCTGTGGGGCGGCGGCGGTGCTCGTCGGAATCCGGCGAGGCGGCGGTGATTTGCCGGGGATCGGCGCCGCATGTCTCAGATCTGAGATGGACAGGATCCGGGACGGCAGGAGGGGCGGGGTGTCCGTCGGAGGCGGGCCACCGCCTCCGAGGAGGCGCCTCAGGAGCAACGGTGGAGGGAGCGGCGGCGGCGGGCCCCGGGACTCGCCGCGCCCGAGCGGCGACGTGGCGAGCGCCTCATGCTCAACGGCGGGGGTGGCGGCGCCGGTCGGGACGACGGCGACGACACCTCCGACGAGAGCCTCGCCGACGACGACGACGACGCCGAGGAGGAGCTCGCGCCGCGGTACCAGCAGCAGCGGCGGTCGCCGAGCACGGCGCCGCCGCCGCCCTCGCCGCCGCAGCCCGGCGGCGGCCACCACCACAGCAGTAGTAGCAGCGGCGGTGGTGGGGGTTACCACAACCACCACCACGGCCAGCAGCACCAGATGCAGCGGAAGGGCGGCGGCTCCAATCCGAAGAGCCCCATCGTGGTCAAGGCCGTAGACGAAATGATCGGCGTGCCTGTGCCGCGGAAAGCCCGCTCCGGTAGGCGCCCGTACCATCGTCAAAGCGCTGATTTTCCGGCTTCCCCGGCGGTTTCAAACGCATGGCTGACGATAATCTTGCTTCTGCTTTTGTGTTGTTGGCAGCTTCAACGAAACGCTCTTCGCACGAGTGGCCTGTCCCCGGCGGTGGAACCAGTGGAGGCAGCACCGGAGCCGGTGACGGCTCACAGATCCAACGGCCTTCGTCACGGCCGATCTCTCCGGCGTCGGCGTCAACTACCGCCCCTGCTCGGAAGAAGCTTGTGCGTTTCTGAGCCCTCCGGCCCGCATCTCCCTCATGTTTCTTCCTCAGTTCTAGCTCTTGTTTGCTAATTTTTTCTCTCTTTGGATTTGCCTCTCAGAAACCACTTGGTGGCGGTGGGAGCAGCGGTGGTCCAGGACCAGCGCCGAAGCAGCGACCGTCGCCGTCTCCAGCGCCTTCAACAACCCCACCACAACCGCTGCCGCCCAAGATTTCGAAGTCGCCGTCTTTCATCCAAGAGGAGATCGAGGTTGCCGAGGTGCTGTTCGGGCTCACCAGGCAGTTCCCGTGCCCTCCCCCCAAGCAGGAGAGCAACCACAAGCTCGAGCCCAGAGACGCGCCAGAGGCCAAGTCCGGGAACTCTTCGCCGGCCCCCTCGTCTTCTGGCGCCCGACCGGCAGATTCCACCTCCCTTACCACTATAGGTGCGTAGCTCTTTCCGTTGGTGGTTTCGCCTTCGTTCTCCCCCTTCTTGTTTTGCGATTTTTTTTTTGGGTCTGAATCGACTCCCCCGCTGGCTCTTGCAGCGCCAAAGAGGAAGAGGCCACGTCTGGTAAAGTACGACGAAGATAGCCGTCCGGCGAGCCCAGCGAAACCAGAGTTGGCGGAGCCATCCTCAAAGCCGGAGCCACCTCCTGTGGCAAGATCAGAAGCAAAGACTGCAACGTCGACCGCAGTAGAAAGTGGCACCAGCACCGCCCCTGCGGCTGCCCAACTCGAGACTTCACGAGAGCTAGAGAAAACGGAGGACCGTGGTAGAAACAGAGACTCGGAGCTGCGGCCCAGCGAATCAGATCGGCGAGATCACAGGCTGGAGAGCCAGGCCGAACCGCCGGCGCCGGCGCAGGCGCCCGCTCCTTCAGTCAAGCCGGATGGTGAAGCAAAGCCGGTGGGCTCCGAGGCCAGGAACGGCGAAGCTACTGCCACGACAAAGATGTGGGCCACTTTGAGTTTTATATTATTGATGTTGCGATAGCCATTATTGTTTTTGGATTGTGCCGATCTGATTAGTATATTCACAATTTGTGTGAACGATCTTTTTTCCCAGTGAGCTGGCATCGGATGGCGCTCGGCAAGACAAGAAGTTTTCCATTGATCTCATGGTGGGTATATGCTTTCTTGTCTATGTGTGTGTGGTTGAATTGGTCTTGCGGAATTTTTTGGGCAAAGATTGAAAGCGACAATTTTTGCCGCAATTGCTGCTTGGTGTTTTGTTATCTTTTGGCTCCTTTTTCTTATTTTTTTTCTGCCCCATCTTTTTGTTAATTTTTTTTTTTTTTTGTTCCAGGCTCCCCCTCTGGGAAGCTATCTGATGATATGGATGGCTCCTCCGACCCTGATGCAGATAAGAAGGGATTGGATTCTGAGATTGACATGGTGAGCACTTTCGTTTCACTCATTCTTTTGATTGGCATGATAAGCTGCATTGGATGTTGGATTCTGATTGATCTTTTTTCTGCTTTTGTTTGGGTTTCATTCTAGTTGGGGAGAGGAAATTCGGAGAAGAAGGATGGTGAAAGGACTCGGAGAGGGCTGGATATTGATTTGGAGGACCAGAAGGTGCAAAAAATTCCTGCCGATGAGTTCACGCCAAAGAAGCTCACACTGCAGTTGGATTTGGAGAAGCCCAGTCTTGGTGATGAAAAATCACCATCAGAGCGACGGCAGCCGCAGCCACAACAATTGCAGCAGCAGAAGCCCTCAAAGTCTGAGATAAAGCACGAGAAATCTGGTGAGTGTTTTTGCTGTGTTAGTTGCATTTGGTCCTTGGTTTTAAGCCTTTCAGGCAAGATGTCAGTTTCTGTTTTTTTTATCTGGATTTTCTTGTGTTGCAGCTATGCCTGCTGTTACACCACCTATGCCAATACCTGTTGGAGGCTGGCTTGGGAATTTCCCACCATTTGGGTGAGTTCCTTTAGCTGCTGGATACGTAATGTGCACTCCTCTTCAGTGGGTTGGTTTCTGAAGCTTGTTGTTGTGTCTTGGCAGTTACCTTGGTCCAGTCCCAGGCCTATCAGCAGCTGGTCTTCATCCCATGGACGTGAAGCCAGGGTCTTCTAGTGGATTGCAGGTATGTGTTCTTGTGTCTGCAAGGCTGTTTTTATCTGCATTTGGTTCCCCTCGCGCTGCCCCCTCTCTTAACTCTCAGTCTTCTATATTGCAGCATGCTGCATTGCTTCCACCGCCAACACGATCAAAGAGATGTGCTACACATTGCTACATTGCACAATTTATCCAGCACCAGCAGCGTGTCGCCAAGATGAACTCTTTCTGGCCGCCAGCTGCTGCAGCAGCAGCAGCTGCCGCTGCCAATAGATCCGGGCCATTCTTTGGTGCAAGGCCATTCGGCATGGGTGTTGTGCCACCAACGGATGCTGCTTCTATGCTTGTGAACCCAATGCAGGGAAGCTACCCTGTTAGGGCTCACACTCCAATGCAAGAAGCAAAGGCTCCTTCTACCTCACCATTCCAAGGGAGTCTCTCGAAGGATAAAGCTGGCAATGCTGCTGGTGCTGAATCAAGCCAGAGGAAACAACCACCTGCTCATGAAACACAGCAGTCCACTCCCATGCCAAACATGCTGGTACGTGCATGCTGTAAATCTTACTATCCTTTCTCTGGTACTTGGAAATTTCAGTTGGATTTTTTCTTACAAGATGTTTCTTCCCTTTTGCAGCAAGCCCCGGCATTCATCTTTCCATTCAATCAGCAACATGCTATGGTGGCAGCTGCAAATGCTGCCAATCGAGCAGGCGATGCAAAATCCTCTGGAGCCAGCAATGCAATGCCACCATCTGCCGGTGCTCACACTTCAGCAGCAAACTCTGGTGCCACGGCCATGAACTTGAGCTTTGCCAACTTGCAACCAGCTGATGCCCAGTTTTTGGCAATCTTACAGAATGGATACCCGTTCCAGGTTGCTGCCCATCCTGGAGGACCTCCATATCGAGGCATGGCACCACCAGGTCCAGCTGTCCCATTCTTCAATGGGCATGTGTACTCCTCTCCCATGTTGCACCCATCACAACAGCAAGGTGCGCAGCCACAAAGTCATCAGAAGACCCAAATGTCAAACTTGCCCAGTTCATCACAGAAGCATCAGCCACAACAGTCCCAAGGACTTCTGGGATATTCACCAAATGCTAATGCAACAGCAGCTGCTAGTAATTCACAGAATTATTTGAGTGGCAATCAGCGCCCTATCCTGCTACCTGGCCTTACGCACCGACAGGAGGGTGAAAAAACTGGACAAGATATTCCATCGAGTGATGACAAGCCATCTCACTCGCAGAAGAGTGGGTATGAACACAATTTTGCTGTTCCAGTACATCTACCGAATTTTGCTATGATGCCAGCTGCTCAAGCTGCTGCCAGTCAGAGTGAGAAGAAGTCAAATGATCACCATCACCAGCAGCAGCAGCAGCCACAAGTCAGTCGAGGACAGGGTGTGAGGATTGATCTTGCGTCTTCTCAGCCTTTTGTGATGCCCTTTGGCGCCATTGGTCCTGCTGGATCTGCCCCAACTGGTCTTGATTTTTCGGCATTGGCGCAGAACCATGCAGTTTTCCAGAGCCATCAAGAAGCAGCACGGCATGGTTATCCTCAACTAAATTTTGCTGCTGCTCAATCTATGCAATCTACCCAGCACAAGCACCAGCATCAGATCACTGGAGAGACGAAATCTGTTGCTGGGGATTCATCCTCGACGCCCAATGCTGGAGAGAGTGAGAGAAAGAAATCGACTTCTACCAAGTACCCTGGTGATGCACAGCAGCATTCACTGTCCTTCACCAGGACAGAAAGCAAGAATTATGTGCCTCCTTTCCTCAGTGGCAGCACAAATGAAACTTCGTCCCGCACCCTGAGCCTTATTGGAACGGAATCTCCAAATGCATTTATGGGAAGCAAACCCACAAATTCCGCCACCCCTGCCTCTACACCAGCTGCAGCTTCATCCAGCCTGTCTCAGCAGCAGCAGCAGCAGCAGCAACAGCATTTCCTTCATCAGATGCAGGTGCAACAGAAGCATCAGCAGCTGATGCAACAGCACCATCTGAATCGGCCCAGATCTGCTGCACCAAATACAGCAAATAGTGCAGGTGGGTACCCAGACCGTCTGAACATGGCGGCGGGCTTCCAGAATATGATGTACCCATCAAATGCTGCCCAAGGGGGAGTTCAATCCCCACAGTTGAAGGCATCCTCAGGGAGAGGGACACCTTCATCTACTGCTTCGACTGCCCCTGCTGCTCAACCCCCTAGTCTGATTGTGATGAAGAACAACAGTCTCCACCAGCAACAAGCAAAAGTTCCTATGCAGGCTCTCTCCACTCCTGGTCACCAATCTCAGAGTTCTTTAAGCATGAGTTCATCCAAGATGGGGCCTTCTGTAACTAACCTTTCTACCGGAGGCGGGGATCTATCTCGATCTTCGAATGCCCCTGTTGCTTCTGGTTCACCATCCAATTCAGTGTCCAAAAGTACTGGTGGCAGCCCACCTGCCACAGGAAATGCGAAGGGTGTTCAGCAGCCTGTCCAATTGCCATCACCACAGCAGCAGTCAGCCAAGAACTCTGCCTCGACGTCTGGCTCCAAGTCTACTACTACAAATCATTTCAGCATGGCTATGCCATCAATCCTTGGGCAACAGCCTAATGTATCACCTGGTTCTAATCCGGGGAGCAAGCAGCAGTCACATATGCCGCCATCAACAGTGAAACAGCCGCCCGTACCCACAAGGCCATTTCTTCATATCCAGCACGTATGCTCCTCAGGCTCCGGGAGCAGGTGGTGCTGCTGCCCTAGGCCTCTACCAGAAGCGACCAGGTGACAAGACGCAGCAGCAGGCAGGCCATCAGCAGAATGCCTTGTCAGGTTTGTCTGCAATCCCTTCCCCCTCCTGTGGTTTGATTTCAATTTCCTCTTGTGACCACTGCTGACCCAGGGAACTCTTGCAGCTGCCTCTGGCAATAGCATGAAAGCGCTTCATCCTTCATCCGGTGGGTTTATGCATCTTGCAACGCCAACCCAGTCTGCAAGTGGTGTGCCGCACTCCCACATGTCCGCGGCACAATTGACTTTTGGCACAATGCCGATGCCTTTAAAACCCTCAAGTGACCAGAAGCCTGCTGCTGGTACTTGACTTTCTACCGTATAAGTTTAATCAGACATTTTGGTCCTTTTAGCTTACAGAATAAGTTCCCTTGTTTTTATCAGGAAAATAAACAATCTAGACGACCAAGCATCGGAGTGGTAATCTGAACCGGCGAGCTATCTGCTTATATTCAGTGGAAGCGCAAATGGCAGCTACATCTCTCGGGTGCTTTTGGTGAGAGAAGCAATCGCAGCAGCAACAGCGGCAGCGGCAGCTCGAAGAACCCGCTTGGCTGCTGTGTTGATGAGGAAGGAAGGGCTGCGCACCAGTTGCGCATCTGAGCAGAAGCCTTGCTGACTTAAAGGAGTATTCGGATTTCGGAATGGTTGATGGGAGTGATACTTTTGTGTAGTTGGCTGGTTATCCTCCCATGGTGTAAAGGCCGGAGGAGGTGCATAGAATCTGTCTGTTAGCCCCTTTTTATGCATGGATGGATGCCCAAAACTGGTTTCTCTCTCTCTCTTTCTAGTAGCTTTGCTATTTTCGCTTTTTGGTTCTCAGCTTTAACTGGAGGAGGAAAGATTCAATTAGAATGCAGATCAGGTAACTTTGTTATGCAGTTGGTGCTCCCATTAAACACTGTCTGTCGATACACTCTGCTTGGATTGTTTTAGCAGCTAGAAGGGAAGGGAAGCAAAATATCTGTCCCAAGTAGAATAGAAGGATCCAGCCATGACCATGATTGGGGAGGTGGCATGGCGTGACCTGCTTCTGGGTTTGTTGTTGTAAGTAGCTTTGGCGGAAAAGGAAATGAATGAATGAAAGTGACTGATTATGCTGTACCTTTGGCCTCTGTTAGCGTGGTGACAAACTATGCGCCTCTGAGTCGACTACACTCTGTGATGACTGTGCAGCCCTCATCCGAAAGTGGGGGCAGTGCATGTGGGAAGTCTAGCACTAGCAGCACCAGCATCTGTTTCGATTCCTGTGGATGGGCAAGACGCCGTGCTCCATATCATGGGGATAGAAAGATAGATAGGTGATGTAGTATTGAAGCTGTAGGTGAACACACTACAGAAAGATAAAAGTATGTGTTTATTTGGTGTTGACGCTTTTCCTGTCCCAAGTGGGCACGGGTTAGCGTCGTGCACCGTATGATGCGATCCTGCTGAATTTTCAGCCATCGTCTCCTTGTCCAGATCCAGTGCTTGCTCGCCAGCCAGCTTGGGTTTGTGTGGTGGCGACATGTGACTGAATTCGCTGCAGGATGGAGGCTGGAGGGATCGTTGTCCAACTCCAACACAGGCCAGCAGCTGGTAGAGAAGCGAGATAGATAGAGCCGGCCGTCTGCACTGATGGGCAGGGCAAGGGCAGGGAAGGGCTGGTAGGTCATCGCGAAATCTTGTAGGCGGACAGGCATTGGCCCGGTGGTCCTTGTCAATAATCGCCTTGGAATGAATGGATTGGGAGCGGAAGCGGAGAGAGATGGCAGCGTTTCTGGGTGTCCCTTTTAGCCGGCGTGCGTGTGAAATTTGCCGTCGCGAGGAGAGGAGCGGCTGGCTGCTGCTCCATGTGGATGTGGCTGCTGACTGCTGTGCCGTGCCTACCGGTCGCTGTCGGTGGCGTGGCAAGGTGAGCGAGGGTGTTCCCTGCAAGTTACAGATTCTGGCCAACGTCGACGCCCGCTAATCATCGTCGGTTTTTGGCTTCGGCACGAGCTGTGGACTCGGAGAAAACGAGTCCATTTTCATCTGGTGAACACAGGAACAGAGGCCGGTGGTAGCCGGCTCCTGCCTGGCGGCTGCTGTGGTCAAAAGCTTTGAACCTTCCTTCCACTCGTGCAGCTTTCCGTCGTCAGGCGCTCGTTTTTGATAAATATTATCCAATCGGATTAGGCTGTGAAACTATATAATTAGTTATTTTTTTTACTTATATTTAATCTTCTATATACCTGAAAAATCGACGTACTACTAGGCCCGCAAGACGCTATCCTTCTTCACTTCCTCTCTTTCCGCGTGAAATTCGTCATGCTGACTGGGTTCCTTGACCGCTCCTGCGCTAGGCCCGCCGTTTAGTTGGGAGTAGCGACTAGCGAGCACCTGTTTTCAGCCGGTGACTCGGGCTTCATGCTGCGGCGTCAAGGCCAAGCTTTGCTGCAATAGGAAAAGTTTGTCCACCTCTGCTCATCAAAAAAGCACGTGTACTAATCTACCATGACCATAGTCACCGTTTTGTCATGTTGGGACGGAATCCCATCCACTGAAATAATGTGGTCAAAACTATGAGCTTCACGAGTAGACTTACCACAAAAAAAAAGTATGTATTTTCGGAGGACAAAATAGTTTTTTTTCCTCGTGCATGCGCATTTTGCTCTCCTATGATCCACATATCGTATATCTGGTGCTCACGTAGACATGGTTTCATGTAAGAAACCTATTGCTTCTAACTCTTCTTTAATTCTAATGCTATTTCACAAATTTTGTTTAATTGCCACTTTAATTGACGGCTATAAAAAATCATTCTAGTTTCTAGTTAGCCCTGTCCTTAGATTGATTGTATGACTGATCCGGGCTACTAAATCATTATCCAGTGGTTGCGCTGTTTTTTCTACTGATACACAGGCAATAAATCTGCAGAAGGTACATGGCAATTCTGACAGGATAATACTTCCTCTTTCCAAAAAGACCTGTCACTTTAAAACTCAAAAGTCTGTCTACCAAAGCAGACCATTTATGGACAACTAATGTTGGAAAGTTTTGGTGACTAGTAGGTTACTGAAGATGGCCATAGTTGCTCTATCATGGAGACGTGGAGTAGATCATGTGCTCGGAGGAGTATACCCTGGCAAGTTGCACAGCATTTTTATTGTTCCTTTTCCTCTCCATGAATCAGGTAGGTACCGGATGTTCGTACTGAGTAGGCGGACGTATTTAAGCATTGTAGTACTACCGTATCACTCCTAACTCTTTCTTTAATAATAGCCCACTTGATCTTTTAGTAACAGCCAACTTAATCGTGGATTTTCTGGTTTGTATTGGCAAATAAGTAATGAACGACCACTATTATGCACATAATTTTAATATAGTCAATATGACAGACATTATTGCTACCAAAACAAACGGACACCATTCAGGTGAGAATGCGATTATATTCAAACAAAGTTTATGAATCCCTTTAGTGTAAAAATTGTGTGACAAATCTCCTCTTGGATGAGGCAGATGCGGGACACCGCAATGCCCGCCATTTCGTCAGGCCGAAAAGCCGAAAAGGGTACCGAACCACCAACCCCCGACTTGCTTGAGTTTGGACCAGGCTCAAGGGAGCCCCACCACCAGGGCCACTGTTATTCCCTCCGCAGCGCCCCTGTTCTCGCCGGAAACAGAGGTGACCCACGGACCACCGCCCGCCCAATGGCAAAGCTGGTAGGTACGGTACGGCCTACGGCCCCGGCCCAGCAGCGCGCGGGACGGGCAGGGCCCCGCCACATCCACGGCGACCGGACCCCACCTCCACTGCGGCATGCGGCGGGACGCATCGGATGCCGCAATTGGCACGGGGGACCCGCGCGGCGGGCCGCCGGCGGAGACCACCAGCAGCAGGCTCTGATTCCAGTCAGTCTCTCTCTCCTCTCTCTCACTGTTGTCGCTTGGACCTGCAGCTCCGCCGCGGGCGGCTTGCAGGACGGCGGGACGGTGGTCCGGTGGAGCGTACTCCTAGTAGCAGCAACCATCCACATCCACTGATAGCGAGTGCTGACTCACTCACCTGACTGGTTACTGTGTGCGTTTGTTTACCCGTAGTAGGGGGTACTACAGTAAACTTGCAGCAGTGGCGTCACCATCAATGTGCGCAGAATATTCAGCGGCGCAGCACAGCTGCCTGTCCCTGTCTGACGGTCTGTCCACAGTACGGCCCCGTGATCGTGTTCAATGCACTTGCCCCTCTGCCTCTGCTGCTCAGTCGTCCTACTACGGCCAGCCTATAACCATGGACGAAAGGAAAACACGTCGATGGAGAGGCGTATCTTGCCACTCCTCCTTTTTGTTCTTGTAGCCGGCGCAGGAGAACGAGGAAACGAAGACGGGAGCAAGCATGAATGAGAGATCAATAGTGTGAACATCGATCGGACCAGAGCAAAATTCAAAGAACAGGCTGCAGCTGCAGAACCTCTCGTCGGAGAGCAAGTAGCCGCCGGTAACAGCAGCGTAGACCGCCATTGATTGCCAGCGGCGAGCCGGCACGCACGGCGACGACGAGAGGCCTAGCTGGAGCGAACCAGCGCAGGCTTCGGCTGGTCTTCCTCTTCCACGCGAGCCAGAGCCAGCGAGCTGAGGCCGCGAGAGCAACTAGCGAAGCAGTGATGCCCCGGTGATGAGTAGTGCACCGCTATATATGCGCCCACTAGGGCCTTCGAGGGCACCGCTGTCCTTTTCTCGCTTTAATTATTCAGCGACAGGCCCACTCATGGCACGATCATTCGGCGCATTTCCATTGCTCCTCGGGAAACGCTAGTGCATGTCGACGTCTGCCTAGCTTGCTCCTTGTTGTTGATACTACTAGTAGCTGTCTCTTGACTGCCATCCAATGATCCAAACAGACGTGTAGTAGTACTCGTACAAACTACAGATACGATCGCCAGATCGGACACGACTGCCATACGTATCCGTAATTTTCTGTTTCATCGCACCAGAACCACATGCGTGTTTTGGATGAACAAAAGTTAGGCTACCACTGTGGTCTGTGAATGTGTGTAATGTACAGGAGTAGACAGGCAACTATACAGTATAAAATCTCTACCTGTAGATTGTATACCAACGTAGTAATACAGTATACGTTTATGTCTACAATATGTACTCCACGGTCACAGTAGGGATTCTTGTTTTATGTATGTATACCAAGATCTCAGGGCGCACCAGATCCCGGAAGGACAGGGTCCACCGCTCGGGAGTGGGACCAGTCTCCGCTAGGCCCACGCAGAGCGCGCGAGAAGCTAGCACTGGTCGGACCCACGGGCTGTGCCGCTGTAGCGTTGACACGTCGTCAGCTACCTGCTTGCGCGGCAGAGGGCGACCGGCGGGCCCCACACTTGTAAGGTTTGGTGGTGGGTTGATGGGCCACGGAGGCGGCGCAGCGTCGCGGGGCCACAGAGGGGCCCCGGTCGCGTGCCTGCCTGGGCCCGTTCCCGTGTCTCTCACCGGCGGCGGTCCAGCCAGTCGCCGCCGTGGAAAGTGGTGACCCGTACTGTACGCACCGTGGGGACGCAAAGCAGCAAGGACAAAAATAGTCCAGAACGCTGTAATAAACGACTTTATCCGGGCATCAGCTGGTCCAGACGCATGATTAGACGACCGCGCCCGAGCAAAAATCAACGGCCGAAATGCTCTTGCTCTCAAATCAAGGAAAAAGGAGAAAAAAAAAACTACTAGTACTACTAGCTGGACAAAATTGCAATCGACACATACGCATAACGGCCGATTCGTGGCGTCGGATCGGATGTGACTATGTGAGAAACCAACTTGCGCTTCTCTTCGTTCTCCTAGTCGTAGCTAAGAACGGCCGAGGTATCGCAGGTGGACTGGTGTGCGGCCGGCCGCCGTCTCTTCGGACTCGTGCCCCGGCCACCCTGGCTATACGCCATCGCTAGCTGCGCTAGCGGCTGGAGTGGAGAAGCGCGTCGCCACGTCCCACGTCGGCTCGTCCGGAAGGACCAGGCGTCCAGATGGTTCCATCGGGCGACTTCTTCGGTGTCGACGAAAACGACGCACGCTTGTGCTCAGTACTCACTCCGTTCAAAAGAGAATGACGTTCTCTGTTTTAAAATGAGATCTTAGGTAATTTTTATAAATAATAAATATTATCAATTGGTATTATAATTAGTATTATCAGAAAGATCTTTAGATCTAGTTTTTTAATAAAATTATTTAGAGATATAAATACTATACATATTTTCTGCAAATTGAGTTAAACTTATGACATGAACATCCAAAACGTCATTATTTTTAGGACGGAGGGAGTAGTACAGTAGTACGTCGTCGTCATCGTGTTTTTCTTGGAGTTGGAGGTAGCACGGCACGTCGGCACCGCCGTACCGGCGGCCACCGGTCACGACAAATGGCTGCACTTGGGCAATCGGATCGTGTTCTCCGCCGGGCTCGCGCGGTTGAAAATCATGCCGCGCGTAGGAGACTAGTAGTGACTAGGAGTACTCGTTATACTAGGGTAGTGCTAGACTAGTTTGAACTTTTTTCTTTTTCACAACAGTACTAGTTTGAACTTTGAAGCAGCATGTGGTCTGTGCTGTGTGCTGCATACAACCATACAGTACATGTTGTTTGATTCTTCCTCAGGGCTGGAAAACGCAAGCACGTACGGTAGTAGAAGGTCGAGAGGAGCACCATCATTTGCGTAGGTAAGACAATAATGACGCGCGTACAACGTAGAGTACGTACATTACTATACTATGTAACGCAGCGAGTACGACTGTACTAGGTAGCAACAAGTCAACAGGTATGCAGGAGTATACCAGTACCAGCAGGGAGGAGAAACGAAGAACAACTTCCGCGTCGAGCCGTCGGATCCATCGAGACCACGGAAGCACCGTACCATAACAGGATCTAGGCATACACTTGTTTCAAAGATTTTGAGTGAAACCAGTGCCTTTAGATAGGTAGAACGGCGTGTTCGGCTGGTGAAATAAGTTGGCTGACAAGCCGGTTGATTTGGTGTAAGAAAAAAATATTATTTAAACGGGTGATAGCTGGACTCAAACTAAGCTTCCCTCCTGATTTGAACGCCCTTGCTAGTCCCCTCTGGCTTCTTGCCTCTTTCTAAGCACTTTATAGTCGCCCTCTTTAACGGTCCTACCAACGATATTAGATAATAATCTATTCCCACGGTAGTTACGAGGATAAAGAATTATTTTGGATGGCAGTCACACGTTACCACACGCACTATGCATAACATCATCTAAGATGTGGTAGAAATTGGCGCCCGCTGCCATGGCGTTTTCTCGACTGAAAGACTAAAAACAGGTTATGGCTGCCATATATGATGGCTAAACCGCTAAATCAAGCAGCAGTTTTCTACTCCATCTATTTACGAAAGGAGTGATTCTTATAAATCATATCACCAAACTTTTTAAATTTTAATCAACTTTATAGAAAAGAGTAACAATATTTATGATATAAATTAAGCATATTATAAAAATATATTCTATGATAAATCTAATAATATTAATTTGATAGCAAAAATCTTATTTTTAAATTTAATTAAAATTTAAAAATTTAACTTAAAATAATTATAGAATCACTCTTTTAGAGACATAAGAAGTACTACTAGTCTACTACGTGTAGTGGTCGACTGATTCCACTATGGAGAGACCACATTAATGAGCGGAGGATAGATACCACAGTCATCGTCCACGAATGACGAACCCTGCTGCTCGGCGTCGTGAACTTGGTCCGATGGCCTCGGCCTCTCGGCCCTCGCCCTTGGCCCCTTGGGCCTTGGAGCTCGGGCGACTCGGATCATCTGCACTGCCCACGCGCACACGAGCATCTCCAAGAGTTTGGTATAATTGACTTGCTAAATCTTAAGTTTTAGCAAGTTGCTAATTTATTTGGCAAGTGAAAAAAAACCTCTCTCCAACAGATTGCTATTCCAACTTGCTAAATCCACCGGTTATGCAAGGGGAAGGAGTGTTCTAGTGTTGTCAATGGGCCGCTTACCACGAATCCACGATCTGCTGGGGCTGAACAAACTGAAGAAAAGGCCCATCTGCTTGTTTCTTCCTCAATGCTCCAGACGTCCGTCAGCTGCGAGGTCGCCCCTGGCCGGCCAGTTCAGGCCGTCGCCCGCTCCCGCCGTGCCAGTAAGAAGAGGGCTCCCGGGTCTTCGACGAGCTCGCCAGAGTCAGCGCCGCCCCACTCCCGCCACAGGTTCGCTGCCAGTGCGGATAATTCGGACGACGCCCTCCGGCGGACGGATGAGCACGCTGCTGCCGCTGCCGCCGTCTGGCGCCGCCGCGGGGCCGGTTCTCGCGGCGCTTCCCACCAAGTAGCAAGCCCTCAAGCACAAGACGACGGAATTGGCCACTCTTCCCGGCGACTCGCGCGGCCTCCCGGCGGCGTGGCTCTCGGCCTCGTGCGGAGGAGCGGCCTGGTGGCGGCGCAGCCGTCCCCCTCCCAGCGCAGACCCGGGTCCTCCTCCCCCGCGCAGCTCGCCCCACGCAGCTTCTCCTCCCCGCCAAGAGTCGCCCCCGCGCAGCTTCCCTCCTCCTCACAAGCAGCGCAGCTCGTCCTGCGATAGCAAGTCATATACCAAGTGCGGAGATATAGGCGCGCGACCCCCTTGAATAGCAACTTGGGATAAATAGCAAGTTGGTTTGAGAAATTGTTGGAAAAGGATTTTTGTGTTTTTGTCAAATTAATAAGAATAGCAACTTTATTTGAGGAGTTGTTGGAGATGCTCTTCGCGTGCATGTCCCCACCCTGCCGCTGGCCGCAGCATATCGTACGCGTTGGATTCCACAATGGTGCACCGTCTGACCGGGCCGGCCCCATCCGCTTGATGGACCCAGCTTTCGTCGCTGTAACAAGGCCCATGGGTGGACCAATGTGCAAGTGACCCCCAGCGTAGCTGGAGCCCCCGCCCAAATAGGCGACCCTGCCGGGTCCTGTTGCTATCGCTTCTACCTGCAGTAGCAGACTAGTAGCAGTAGTACTGCTGACGAAGCTCGTCGTGCAGTCATGATGTTATCTCACCGTTGCGCAGATTATTCACAGCGGCGTGTGGCAGCCACCAGCCTGCAGGCCCTGTACCCGCGCGTGATGGTATTGAATGCACTCTCTTGCATGCATGCCATCCTGCTAGTCCAAAAAACAAATGAAAAAACGCTGGAGCATGCCAACTTGCCAAGTTTCTTTCAAGGGCGGTAAGAGGAGATATTAAAAAAGATCTCTTGTCATAGTCTATGAGAGAAAATTGCTATTCTATGACTCTAATCGTGTGGCTTCGCTATTTTATGACTTCTAATATCGACTTCGCTAAAATATGACTCCAATCGTTTGCGCTTCGTAATACATATGATTTCGTTTCTTTTTTTTCGAACCGAGGGGATACCCCATTTCCATTAGAGATAACGGAAATACAGTGTTTAGAGAGTTTCAGCCAGATGAAAAGAAGAAGCATAGAGATTGTATGACGCCTAATCGCCTAAGTAACCTGATACGGAACAGCTTAACCTAGGGATTAGAAAGCGGAGGGGACGGGACGCATGATTTCGTTTCTTTTAATCATTTTTAAAGTCCCAAATACATGTATTTTCTATTAATGACCATACTACCCTTACGGTATTTTCATGTAACACCGATTCATCTCCCCAAGCCGGAAAAAGAAAAAGCCCGACGCGTCTCTCGCCCGCCTTTTCATTTGTTCGTCTCCTCGACGCGCCCGCCCCGCTGCCCCTCCTCCCCTCCCCACGCTTGCCCCCGGCCATGGATGGAGGAGAGCCGCCCCAAGGTGCTCACACAGGGCCAATCTCCATGGACTCGGGCGGAGAGGGGCGGTGCCTAGCCATGGCCGTAGACCGCGGCGGCGGCGGCCGGTGGCTTGGGGCGGCCGCCCAGGGCTGGGCGCGGCCCCCCGGGAGGCCTAGCGGCGGCCGGTGGTGGCTGGGCGTCCAAGCCGGGGCACCCGATGGCCTGCCACAACCGGCAGAGGAGGCCACCGTCGATGCTATAGCCCTAGCGAGGTCATTGGTGCCCACTGTTCATCATCCCAAGCAATAGAGTACAATCTTCCAGTGCATGTGCAAAGGTAATGCCCAGTTGCCTTCTTAGGATCTAGGTACACGTCCTTCAATTTTTTTAGGGTTAGTAGCTTATGCTGATCCCGGGAAGCAGGAGCCGAGTTGCGTTGTCGAGAAACAAAAGGCTATGATCCAGTCGGTTAACTTGTATAGTTTTTTTATTTTGATGTACCGATCAAGATTTCCTTGTTGAAATAAAGAGCAACCTGAACTTTTTGTAACCAATGTATTAGTTGCTGTTTTTATTAGTTGTTTTTTTAATTTTGGAACAGCAGCAGCTTGCATTTATTAATTGCTGTTTTTTTAGTTTGGAACAGCAGCAGTTTGCATTTATTAATTGCTATTTTTTAACCAATTTATTAGCTTGCATTTAACGAACATGTAGATTCAAACACAAGGTTCACCAATTGACATGGAAACTAGCCATACTACTTGGTGTTTTTTAATATTACAACCATAATCATTGCTTTTTATTTTATAGGTCTGAAGTAAAAATGAATCGGAAAATACTGAAAAGGTTGATTGGTCAACATTACAAATTGTGGAGACACATGACGATGAAGGTAGAATTGAAATAATGAGCGAGAGTCGGATGTGTGAGGTTTTAGGGTTGATGGATGAGGGTATACCAAATATACCTAGACAAGGCTTTGATCGCCAAATGGATGAACAAGAGAATGGTAATGAGGTTGGGCAAGATATTAATGGTGCTGCCATTCCTACCAACGATGACGTACCAGGTGAGATGGTCATTACATATGATAAGAACAACCCATCAATGAAGCTAGGGACAATGTACCCTACAATGGAGGAGTTCAAGCTAGCAGTTCGGCAATTTGCCATCAACAAGGAGTTCCATTTAGGAGTGGAGAAGTCAGGTAAGAAGATATATAGGGCTTATTGCAAGTCCGATACCGGCGATGATGACAAACCTTGCCCTTGGAGGATAAATGGCAAGAAACTAGAAGGCAACACAACTGTGGAGGTGAATAACTGTGGAGGTGAATAATGTTTTTTATTATTTCATTCATTCATTCTTCTTGCTATGTAAATTAATATCAATTTTTTTTGTAGGTAACTGTTTTAGTTGATGGACATACATGTTTGTCTACCATGAGGATGAGAACCACAACTCCAAGTTGCAAATGGGTAGCTAGCAAAGCTATCCCGATCCTTAGAGTGGAACCAAATATTCGTGCTGTTGATCTAAAAAAGAGATTGGATGCAGATCACAAGTGTAACATTGCATATGACACTGTATGGCGGGGTAAAGAAAGAGCTCTTGATGTGGTTTATGGCAAATGGTCAGATAGTTTTGAGATGCTGTTTAGGTGGAAGGCTGAGGTGATGAAGCGGAGCCCCGGAAGTGTCATTGAGATTGATGTGCTTGAGGTGGATGGTCAGGTATATTTCCACCGTTTTTTCTGTGCTCTTAAACCGTGCATTGATGGTTTAATGGAAGGTGGAATGGTCACTTGGCTGCAACTATTGGAGTCGATGGTCACAATTGGATGTATCCAGTTGCTTATGGCTTCATAGCTTCTGAAACAACAGACAACTGGACTTGGTTCATGGAACAATTAAAAAAGCTATAGGTGATCCTCCCCCTCCTTGCTATTTGTTCCGATGCTTGCAAGGGCTTGGAGAATGCAGTGGGAAATGTGTTCCCAAATGCAGAGCAAAGGGAGTGCTTCTATCATCTTGTCAAAAACTTCCAGAAGAGATTTAGAGGTTTTGGCCAGATATATCCTGCTGCAAGAGCTTACACAGAGGAGATCTTCTATGATAATTTAGTAAAAATGTTAAGTGAATCCCAACAAGCAGTGCAATGGTTACATGCCAATCATAAGTTCTTATGGTATAGATGTGGTTTTAATCCGTAAATTAAGTGTGACTACATAACTAGTAATATTCTTTGAGTCATTTAATAACCGGATTAGAGACCATAAGGACTTACCTTCTTGACCTTCTTTGATAAGATCGGAAGAAATGATCATGTTATTGTGGAACAAGAGAAGAATCATTGCATACAAAGCTACCTGAAGGTAGGATACTCCCAGCTGTTATGGTTCAGCTAAGAGCAAACACTAGAGGTTTGGGTCACTTGCAACCCGTACCATGTTCTGATTGGAGTGCAGAGGTGTGGGACCATAGCGGCGGCATCTCCGTGAGGCATATTATCAAGTTACAGCAGAGGACATGTACTTGTTTTGCATGGCAACACACTGGTAAGCCATGTCGGCATGTGTTAGCATATGTAACCCGCAAAAGGGGAATTGACATCGAACAGTTTGTGCACGACTACTGCTCGGTGAATAGATTTAGGGTTGCTTATGGAAGAGAGATTGAGCCGATGACAGATAAAACACAATGGCCACAAGTGGACCTACCATTTTTAGTTGGTGCACCTCTATCTAAATTATCTGCCGGAAGAATGAGAAAACTAAGAATGAAGGGATGGAATGAAGGTGGACACAGTAAGAAAGGTAAATTTACCAATGAGGGTGAAGGTGAGAAGGAATTTCCCAATAATTCTGCTCCAACAAATGGAAATGGAAAGAAAATGATTAGAGGACCTATGACTTGCAAAAGATGTGGAGAAAAAGGTCACCGGCAAGCTAGTGCTAAGTGCCCACTCAATGGGACCGCTTGAAAAAGGGGTAAGACTAATTTTCCTTTGTCAATATTAATTTATTTGATCACTTGCAAAATCAATGAATTATATTTTCTGTTGTCAAAAATTATATTTTCCTTTGTCTTACAGAAACTGTCCTCTTTGCTATGCTGAACTGTTGGCTAATTTTCAAGTACCTGCACATCCAGCATGTACATATTTGCAAACTGTTGGCATCCAGCATGTACATAATTTTCCCACTAAAAAAACTATTGACATATATATATATATATATATATATATATATATATATATATATATATATATATATATATATATATATTTGCAAACTGAATCGGCATGTACAGCAAGCATCTTTGAATCGGCATGTCTTCTTCAAAGATGAATGAAAATGTGAATATTAATTTATTTGATCACTTGTAGGAAGCGTAGGCAACCTAGGAAAAAATGTTACAAAAAGCACCTCCAGAACCTAGCACTCCACGAAGGCCAACTAGAGAAGAAATCCTACGGGACAGTCCAGGAAGGGTCACAAGAAGGTAAAAATATTAACACATTTACTATATACTAATTTTTCCATACATCTAATTGTCATATCGAATTTATGTGCAGCAAGCTTGCGATGTTATTACGAGAGGGCACATCTTCACAAAATCATGATGACGACACTAGTCCCATGAGGATGCCTACCGCTGCAGCACCGAAGAAGATGACTCAAGAGAAAGCTACCCATTGGATGATTTTTTTTAGTTATGTCTAATGAGATGTAAACGCATTTTTTATTTCATATGACTTGGACCTCATTTGGAGCTACCCATTGGATTTATTTCATGGTTTTATGAGATGAACTCATTTATGCTAAATTCATGATTTTATCCATTGATTGGATCATTTTTTTTCTCATTTGTATTACATATTACACTGTACCATGATCATTGTCAAGGCTAGGCTGCGTCCAGCCAGCCCAGGCCATGTCCAGCCATGGCCAGGAGGCACCCAGCCAGCTCCAGCCAAGCCACGCCTAGCCAGGCAAGGCCACGGCCAGCTTGGCAAGGCCAGGAAGCGGCCAGCAGGCTGTACAGGCGTGTTTACAAGGTTTGAGGGCAAAATGGTGAAGTCATGGCTAAATACATGTATTTGAGATGAGAAATCCTTTAAAAGAAACGAAATCATATGTATTACGAAGCGCAAACGATTGGAGTCATATTTTAGCGAAGTCGATGTTAGGAGTCATAGAATAGCGAAGCCACGCGATTGTAGTCATAGAATAGCAATTTTCTCAGTCCATGGATAACCACAGACCAAAATCAGTGTGAGCTCCACGAAAGGTGATCTTAGATTCTGGTGATAGTTGAGCAACTAAAATGACTACCACTCAATCCGTTATACTAGATTATAAGATGTTTTAGCTTTTTTCAGATACATAGTTTTTTTGCTATATATAATATAGATATATGCTATGCTAAGATATTTAATAAATACAATATATCTAAAAAAACAAAAATATTTTATAATTTGGAACGAACAGTATTAGCGAATCGGCCTATGCAAAGGTAGAGCTAGTCATAGTAAAATTTGTTTCGTACATAGTGTGCCTATACTTGGACAATTTACTACTCCCTTTCATTTTAAATTATAAGTTATTTTGACTTTTTTAGTACATCTATTTTACAATGTATATATATAATAATATGAAAATAGATAAACTAAAAAAATTAAAGTGACTTATAATTTGAAATGGAAGAAGTAGTATCGAACACACACAAAAGAGGAGCAGTGGCGGTGCAGGTGAGGCTTCGGGGATATTTCTCACGGTGAAACACAATAGTAGTGCTGTACCAACATACAGTACTTGCCTAGCCTCCGAACTACTCTCTCTGTCTATAAATATTGATCTTTGTCATTTTCTGAAAAATTTCTACTACTAAATATATTAGAAGGTATTAATATTTATTAGAATCATCTTAAATTTAATATTTTATTAAATTTATAATATTATATGTATTTTATATAAATTGAGTCAAACTTGCGATATGCACATCAACAGTAATAGTTATTTTTTTGTGAATAAACAATACTCTCTCTGTCCACGATTATTTGCATTTCTAGATTTGGATACGAGTAATAGTTATTTAGGGACGAAGGTTAGGACACCAGGCCGCTAAAACCTTGGTGTCGTGCCAGGGACGTTCGTGGCACGTGGTCTACTGTACTAGCCTGTATACGACGCATGTTTCTTGAGATAAATAACCGGAAGAGGTATGGCAATTCTTGGTCACGTTTATCGACCAGCGACCAGACAAAAAGGATCGCTGTCCGAAGCCGTTAACCTGACCGTGACGGCCGTCGGCCGGACCGCATGCCGTCGCTAGGCAAGGCCGGCTCCTCTCAACGCTTCGACGATGACCCGAGGTCCCCTGATCCGCGGCGTCAATGGGAGGCCCGCCGACGCGGCAGATGGCTCGGTCGCCGCCGAATCCATTCCCACCACACCACCGGCGCGGCGCCCCGCGCGCGATCCTATCTACTCCCTCCGTCTCACAAATAAATGAACGTTTTTTGACTTTCATAATTCATGTTTGGCCATTCGTCTTATTTAAATTTTTTATACAAATCATAAGATAAATAAATCATTATGAAAGTATCTCTAATGACAAAAATAAGTCATAAAAAATAATTAGAAAATTTTAAATTTTTTAAATAAGACGAGCGAGTCGAAATAGAAAATACGAAAGTCAAAAGATGTTCATTTATTTGCGAGACGGAGGGAGTACGTATCTCGCGGCAGCGTGCGTCACTGCCGCTCCGGGCCCCACCGCCGCGACATTATTGCGGACCCCGCGGCCCAATCCCGTGATAGCCAGGGGCCCGCTCGCCATCTTGCCAGAACTGTGGTGGCTCTGACTGTGGTAGCGTGGGGCCCGTCCGCCCTCCCGAAGAGATGCCAGTTCTGGTCCATGGGACCAACCTAGCTGGACCTACCTACATGTGGGCCCGCTTGGTGTACCAGCGGTCGGGGAACCGGTAGGACCAGAGTGAATGATGAGTGATTGACAGGTTTCGCTGGGGCGGCTAGTAGCTGCCTACGGGTGGTACAGTACTACTGTAGCTGGAAGCGTGGGATTGGGGATCTTCTGCTCACTGATCGGCTGGTGGCCAACTTTCCCCCCACGCGCCCACTTGCAATTTTTAAAAGTACTATAAGATAAGAAAAGGGGTAATTTATTTTAATTTGTCACAATAAATTGACTTTACTTTAGTGTGTAGTACTCCTACCACGCAGGATAATTGCTCAGTCCGCCCTTTTTTGGGCCCACATGTGACTTGGGTACGTACTATCATCACTCGTTCGGTCCACTGGTACTGCGGCTGCTCAACGGCTCATCAAAGGCGCCTTCAGCTACAGGTCGTCGAGCTGGGTGCCGGGCTCACCCTGGGGCCCGGAAGAGGACAGG
Source organism: Chrysopogon serrulatus (assembly GCA_015844335.1). Classification (NCBI taxonomy): domain Eukaryota; kingdom Viridiplantae; phylum Streptophyta; class Magnoliopsida; order Poales; family Poaceae; genus Chrysopogon; species Chrysopogon serrulatus. Next base: position 10,857 of record JADLZL010005940.1, on the reverse strand, counting down.
CCAACAAGATTGTCTTATATATATGGGCACGTACGCTGCCCTCCGCCCCGCCCCCTCTGCATCGCTGCGACGACGATAACGCTATTCTCCACGCGAATGGGGCTGCCGCCGGCCGCTGGCATCCGTCGGGGGGCCAGCGCTTTCGTTGGGTGATCAGCGGGAGCCCGGAGGTGGACGAGAGGAGTCAAGCGGGCGGCCCGAGCGGCCACCACCGAGGTCCTCGCGCCCCGCTCGCCTGCCATTCTTCCAGCTTCTCGATCTTGTCTTCCTGCTAGTACTTTTCTTCCCGGCCCCGACGATGCTCATACCTACACGGCCGATATGATCCGGATCCCACCTTCTCCGTTCTCTTCTGCATCGCCTACCGGACTAGTAGCCCTGAGTTCTTGCTTCTTCAACTCCGGCTACAGCCCGGCAGCTTGGACTGGCCGTGCAGATGCGCTCTGCATTTTCTCTTCACCTGGATTCGGCTTAAAACGAAGCCGGTGCGGCCGGTGTTCCTTTTACTCCAATCCAATGTCACATTTTAGTTCTCACCTCCTTTTTATCCAATGTCACATGGATTTGTCTCTTTCGATTTCTGGAAACCGTTTTCTATTGAGGAAACGAACCTTGCAGTGGAGCAGTACGTAGAATTCTTTCGGCTCTTGGTCAGTTTGGAGCCCTCTCTCTCCTCGTTTGTCTTGTGTCCAATCTCAGTAGCGCTACTAGACTAGTAGTATATGAAACTCTCTTTTTCTTTCTACAAAAGCAGGGGAAAATCTTTAGTACTAGAGTACTACGTACTTAGCGCTACAGGAAGGCGCTAAGGATGGCCTAATCAATTTGGTCATGTTGTTTTCAAGTTTCAATGCCAAGATGTAGCGCTAATCATGGCCTAATCCAAAATTCCGTGGTTTACACGGAGACCTGGAAAATGACTGCCTGATTGATGCTGCCGTATCATCATCCATCGTGCGAATGAAGCTGACAACCTCCAGCAAAAAGCAGCCCACATGTAGGCAGTCTACTGTACTGAGTAGAGTCAGAGCCGGTAGCATAGACTGGACGGATATGCCCCGTAATTATCGGAGTCACATCATCGCTGGTGTCACTGTCCCACTGCTGCTACAGCAGAAGCCAGAAGACAGGACGGGACCTGCCCGGGGCCCCACCTGGCAACGCAGACGGGACCCACGCCGATGAGAATCCAGGCCCAGGGCCAGGTGGGCCCCACCCCCGCGCCTTCCCTGTCGGCGCGAGACGTGTCGATCCCTCCCTCCGCCGACGCTGTTAACATGGTTGGTGGTGGTAGTGGTAGAGGCAGGCAGGCCACCATCCACACGACTGGGTACAGCCGGTGAGCCGGTCGCGCCAAATAGCACGTCCTTCTCACCTCTGCTCTGATGAAAATATCAAGCATTTATTTCCAGGCTTTTGAATAGTAGATCTGTTAGCCCGGGACAAGTTGCATCTAGTGACCGCAGGCCCACATGCCAGTGTCTGTTTTCAGCCTCGTAAAGTTCACAGTAGAGATGGTGACAATGGTGGTGTCCGGCATTGACGGTGGTGAGAGAACATGGTCGGTATACACTGTGTGAGGAGCATCCCAAAATTTTCAGACTTCCAGCAAAGCGCCAAAAAAAAAAAATTGCTCCGGAAATATTATTACCCGCGAAACCATCCCCGGTCCAGCGCCCAGTCTGCGCTGGGTTTTTCTTCTGAAGACACGCGGGACAGTACCCTGCACTTCTGAGGACTCACCAGTTATTCTGTCAGATTCAGATCTACTTCTCATGAGTTCTAAAAAAGAAGTTGCAGACTACCCTCGTCCTATAATGGCGTTTTTTTCGGACGGAGGGAGTAACAGGCAGAGGCTTTTAGTCAAATGCGGCAACATACTTTCGTTGATTCAGACAGAAGCATAGAACCAGCATAGAACCGGCCAACAGGAGGACGTCTTGGTGGGGAAAGGATCAATGAATAGATAAAAAGTGCCTGTTCCTTTGCTTTTGGCTTTGGATTCTAGTACCTTTTCCATGTACATTCTCATCGTCAGTGCCTTTTTTCAAACCGCAGTTAACCACATCATTGGGAATCTCCGTAGAGCTAAAGGGGGGAAAAAGGAAGAGAGTAATTTTTTTTTGGTTAGCTGATAAATCTTTCGGGTTACCTCGAGAAAAGCTTCTTTTCCTCTATGATATGCTGTATATCATATGGGTTTCACTGCAAAACAAGAATGATTTTTTTTTTTGGCTCTCGTCCCTTCTATATGATGCGCGAGCTAAAAGTATCTCCGCTCTTCTAAATGAATTAGAAGCGGAGACAAACATTTTGTTTTCAGTTTAGTATTGTAGCAGAAGTCGGTAGCGTAGACAGCCTTACGAATCGAGACATAATCCCTCCGTCCCTAAATAACTGTCGCTTCGCTTTCCGAGAAAGAAATACCGGCAATTTTAATAAATAATAAATATCATCGATTAGTATCATAATTAGTATCATCAGAAAGATCTTTGGATCTAGTTTTTTAACAAAATTATTTAGAGATATAAATATTGCACGCATTTTCTACAAATCAAGTCAAACTTGTGGCACGTATCCCACGGCGACGATTATTTAGGGACGGAGGGAGTAAGTAGGAAGAAGATAGAGAAAAAGGCAAGTAAAAGTAAAACTTTGGATTTGGGTAAAACCTGACATGACTAATTTAGGTAGAACGGGAAGTTAACCACTCTGAAAACCTAATTAATAATAACATGAGCAAAACGGCAAAGCACATACCAGACCATTGTCGGTATATCATTTCCGCCTGCATCTCAGTTTGGGCCAGGCCTACAGTAGTTAGAAACCGAGACTTGCTTTTGCCAGCTGAGCCAGTGCGAAGCATTGCCTTTGGGCCAGGCCAGTGCTGGGCCTCCTCCGACAGCACTCAGAGACCATCGTAGCACTCTCCACCTTTTCGTCTGTCAGCCCATTCCACCAGACCTTACATTACAGCCTGTTTAGGAGAGCTTCAACTCTCAAAAACTAGATCTGAAACACTAGAATTATCAAGATCCACTATGGAGCAGTTCTACCAATCCACAGCAGATCTGAAATATTTTTAAGTTTTTTTGGTCTGTTTTAAGTGAAATATATTTAAGTTTGATCAAATTTATATAAAACATAGAAATAATATAACACCAAAAACATATTATCATTTTTTTTTAATGAAACTGGTTTTGTAGATGTTATGCTACATTTTACAGACTCAACCCCCCCCCCCCCCAAAAAAAAAAAATGCACTTTGGCCATTCAGGACAAAAACTGAAACACTGAATGAAAAGATGTTCGCTGCTTGGTGTGCGTGGTTGTGTGCGTGTGTGTACTTGAACAGATACTACAACTGTACTCAGATGAGAGGCTTCAAAAAAAAAAATGTTCGCTGCTGTAAAGCTAGCGTCCCTAAATCAAACTCTCGTGCATAGAACCATAACCTTCCGTGACTTAACAGTGTATAAATTTACTCCTACGGATTCACTTTTAGCTGAAAAGGAACAAAGCCGCTTCCAAAACTACTCCAGACTGGGATAAGGATGTAACTTGAACAGTTCTGAGTGTAGAGGGAAAAAAAATATTTAGCATAAGTTCGAGAAGGACAAAGAAACAGACTGCGACGATTCCGGGAAGTAGAATGAACTTTTTCAACTTTATAAACTCTTCGTAGTATCTTCTCTTCAACCTTCTCGGTTGCTTTTAATAAATTTTTAGCAGGTGCTCCTTTTTTTTTTTTAATTTACGGAGAGGTGCTCTTGGGATCCTCCTGTTCCCTTAAAAAAGAAACTCTTTCAGTCAATTTCTTAAACAGGCCACACATGTACTGCTTCGGCCTTTGGGCCTTGGCTCTCGTCGTCCGGCAAGTGCTTTGCCTCGCGCTCGCGGGGCCGCGCGGCGTCCGGCGAGCGAGGCCTGAGCTCATGGTGTCATCATGCGGGGCGTCAGCCGTATAGCTGACGAGCAGCGCCAGCCGGAGCCGGTTCGCGAAGACACGTTTGTCGAGTGCATCTTCCGCTTGTGGCCGGCCGCCTGCCCGCCTTTGTCTGCGGAAGCTCGTGCGCGACGTGTAATGGCTGTGTCGTTGTCCACGGAGGACATCGCTGGAATGGCTGGTCAGCGCCCGTCACCGATCAGACCCACACTCGCGCCGTGTCGTTGTCATCCTGTGAAAAAAGGATACGACAAAGCTTGAGAGCCCCGCTTTGCCGTGTTGTAGACTGTAGAGACTGGAGTCACTGGACTGCTGGACAGTGGACTCCACCGAGTGACTGGAAAGTGGGAACTCCTAAACAACACCGATACATAGCCTGCACTAAACAAGCCGTTGTGCGGTTGTGCCCTGTCTATCTACATATGGACTCTCAAGTACCAGCTGCGGTTGTCAAGATTTTTTGACATCTTCCACCAAAAGAACCCTCTCGCTCTCGGTAGTACCGTATTACGCGCGAGCGCGCGGATAAGCACTCATCAGTGCCCACAACCATGCAACATGCATGTAGTCAGTGCCTGCATGTGAGTAGTATTGCGCACACACACGCCAAAAGCGTTGGGGTTGGGGACCCGCCGGGTGGAAACTGGAAAGCCTATGCCCGTGTAAAACGCCTCCGTACGTCGACGGCGAGAAGGGTCCAGAGTCCCGCACTCCCGTTCCCTGGACGTATTCCCGGTTCAACTCCTGCGGCTGCATACGACGACCAAGGGGGGGCATGCAAAACAAAATATCTGGGCGACCGGGCATGCTGCATCCAGGCAGCATGCTCGCTTGGGCCTTGGATCGATCGCTTCTGCACCCCATGTGCAGATTTTGTTCGGATGATGAGTACCGAGCAGTGCCAAGCAGGTGGCCAGCAGTGGTGGCGTGCCGTGGACAGCGACCAGCGCCGGCTGGCCGGCCCGCGCGTATCAGCGCAGAGGAGACCCTGGTCTGAGGCCGGAGGGCAACGGCAACAAAGCGGAAAGAGAAATGACCACCCGGAACAGAAAACCCGGGCACACCAAACCAAGCTCTACGTACCAAACGCTGGGGGCGCAGGGGCATTTCCGGGAACCTCGCCGCTGGCGGGGCCGGCGGGCCGGGGCTGGAAGGCCGCGGAGCTTTTATTTAACCGCCTGGTTGGTCAGCCGCTAGCCAGCTAGTCAGTACTCAGTACTACTGCACACTGCCATCGCTCTCCTCTCCCACTGCAACTGCAAGAGTGCGTGAGCAGGAGTAACGGCGACGAGGGCGAGGAAGTAGCTTTCTCTTTCTCCCCAGCTCGCGTCTCGTCCTCGTCCCTCCTCCTTCGCTGCTGCTAGTGCTAGCTCGGGCGGAGCCATGGGCGGTGGTGGCGCGGCGGCCGTGGCGGCGCTGGTGGTGGTGGTGGTGGTGTGGGCGGGCGTGGCGTCGGCGGCCGTGTACGAGGTGGGCGACAAGACCGGGTGGACCATCATGGGCAACCCCGACTACGCCGCCTGGGCCAGCTCCAAGAAGTTCCACATCGGCGACACCGTTGGTACTGCGTCCCATCCCTCTTCCTCTTCACCCCTGTCCGTCTCTCTCACTCGCGCTCTTTCTGTCTGTCTGCGTGTGGTGATCGAGCAGCACCGCACCACAGCAATCGCTCCCTGTTTTCCTCTAGCTAGATTTTTCTTCAGAATTCCACTAGGGCGGCACATCAGAAGAAAACCGAGAATTTTGAAGCGAACAACACACTTCGACTTTGTCTGCTGGAATTCTGGGAAATTTATTTCCTTCTCAAGAACTAGAGAAACTCCACCCCGGATGGGTTGGTGCACTAGCGGCACTCGGGCCAGCACAACACATGGTTGTAGGAGTAGTAACGAACAACTCGACAACAATGAGCTCTGCAAAAGTTGAGCAGCGATAGGAAGACGCGTTGTAGTTGTAGGAAGGAAGTAGTTTCAAGAATGTCCTTGGGCGTCGGAGAAGCAGCATATAATCCCAACAGCAGAGTTGTTTTTCTGTGGTTCTGTCAGTTTCAGGCTTCCGGAGTTCCGGTAGCGGCCACCGGGGCATGGAGGAGAGCAATAAGCAACACTACAACACAAAACACCAGTAACTCCTCCAACCCACCTGCTAGAATCCGGAAGCGGGCCCCCCCACGCCCTAATACTAATCCCGAGCGAAAACCCGCTCACGTCGCGTGTGGACACTCGTGAGCCCCAGCAGCAAAAGGCGGCCGCGCACCACCGTCTGGTGCCTTCCCTTGTTGTTGCGGTGCGGCACCACCGCACCACCGAGCCGAAGGCATCGCATCCGCCACCGTCCGACGTCGCTGTCCACAAGACCTTGGCGTTTGCCCGTGGCCTCTTTACACGTGATGAAAGCAGTAGCGCCCCCAAGATCGGAGGCCACGCTACGTGTACGTACCTTGGCGCGGGCGCGGCACGGCGAGCGGTGGCTTGCCTGGCTGGAGCCGAGGCCTCATTTACAGCCCGCCGCGTTCGTCGTCAGTAGTGGCAGGGGCAGCACAGGTAGTACTAGGAGTACCCGCGAAATCTATGCTGGCGACGTTAGGAGTACCGCCGTGAAGTTAATGGTCCATTTAGGGGGTGTTTGGATTCCCCTGGCAAATTTTTTGCCCCGTCCCATCGAATCTAGTCACACATATATGGAGTAATAAATATAGTCTAAAAAAATAATTAATTACACAGATTGCGATAACTTTGCGAGACGAATCTTTTAAACCTAATTAGTCCATGATTTGATAATGTGGTGCTACAGTAAACATTCGCTAATGACGGATTAATTATACTTAAAAAATTTGTCTCATCGTTTCCTGACGAATTCTGTAATTTGTTTTTTTATTAGTATTTGAAAACCCCTTCCGATATCCATCCGACATTTTGATGTGACACAGGCAAAACTTTTTCCACGCCATCCAAACACGCCCTTATAGCGGATGATCGTGTTGATGAGGGTTGTAGCAATAATCTGTTTGATGGAATGATGGGCTGACGTGACGGAACGTTGGTGAGTGTTGGCGGGTCGATCGATCTGGGTGCGCGCGCCTTGTGTTGTGGTGCGCTGGCAGCGGGGCAGGGAGGATGAGTGGCCAGGCTAGCGACCTGCAGGCTTTCGGCTTTCCTTTCCGGAATGCGATCGATGGAGATGGAACACACGACGGGTAGCTCGCGACGTGACACGTACGGCCTTCCCCTTTAAAGCGTGGCGTCCCGCGTGGCCGCGTCCACCATTTGGACATCCCGGTTCCCGGCGCTTCTCTCGGCGTGATGCACGCCCAAAACCCCCCCGGTGCTAATGGTGGGGCGTGGGGGCACAGGGCAGGGCAGCAGTGGCAGCGCGGCACGCACAATGCGCTGGGCGCTGGCGCTGCTGCCTGCCACCAGCTGGGTCTCGTGGCCTCTGCTGCAGGCCCACCCGCGCGCGTCTGGCGGCCACTGCTCATCAGTCATCACCTCACCTGCGTGCCGTCCGTTGCCTCGTCCGGGGAAAAGGTCGCTTTTGCCGAACCGAAGAAAATGCCTGCTGCTCCGGCGCTCCGGAACTTTTTTCTCTGCCCAGCGCAAACAGCATGACCTGCCAGTGATGTCACCGTGAGGTCACGCACAGTCAAGCCAACTGCCTCGCTAGCGAAAGGACAAAAGAACGTGCGCTTGCTCCCGAATTTATCCAGAGGTCAACAAGCTTTTTTTTTGCCTCAGGTAAAGTCTGGTTAGTCCTCTGATGGAAGGACGCTTTACTAGCTTTTATAGTGAACAAGGTGTTTATTCGAACGAGCTTTTCTCCTTTCTGGAAAAAACTTGAAGTCGCTTTTGTTGCTGCTGGACCACCATCTTAATTAAGAAAAGTTGGAGTGTACTGTACTGCAATAAAAATGATTCTTAGGTTGCGCTTTGCCTCATTCATCTAACTTAGTGCTACCCATCATGACAGTGTTTCGAAGCAAATAAATACACAATAAATCCCACACATGGTACACATGATGGACATAAAGAAAAAAAAACATTCTAGAGCATTTCTACTCCTGCGGTTCTCCCGTGAGGGAGGCCGTGACAGAACATTCAGAGCACCTTTTCACCTGTCCCAACTCCCCATCTACTAACCTTGAATCCTTGATAATGCCACGGCCAAGAATGATGGAGTAGACGGCAAGCCATGTTAGGATTGCCGGAAATGAACCATGCACGTCCAAATCTCTATACCAGGCCCCTTTTTGCGCCAATCGTAGGCTCACTCTCCTGTCTCTTACTCCAATGAGGTATTGAGAGTTGAGACGGTATGCTAGAGCTGCTGGCCACATCCTTCCGTTTCTGCCTTTCTGGTGGAACTGAGTGACAGATTGCCACTAGTGGCAATGGCAACTGGCAAGGCCATCATTCATGTAGACTTGTTTATAGTAAACTGACCCAGTTATGTAGACTTGTGTATAGTAGATTGACCCAGTGGTTGGCTAGGCCACTAGTACTAGCACTTGTTCGTCACCCGCTTGGATGGCGATCTGGATCACACTTGTGTCTGGAATGGGAAGGTTGCGAGTTGAAACTTTGGCAAGCCTACAATCCCTAGATAATGAATGAACATCACTGCCCTTTACCAATGCGGCCGGAGACCTTTGGTGAACCAAAACCCGGCAGTCTACTCCCACTGCTCAGCTGTACTACACTCCCGGTACCAACCAACCATGATGTGATGCCTTGTTCTCCGCTTTTTTTTTTTTTTCGTTTTGGCCTGAATACATTACTTTTGGCTTTTGTATGCAAAGCAGCAATGCAACGGGCTTGTCAAATAATGGTGGGCCCTATTTCCAACTCACCGATGCTGCATGCGCTCTCATTGTATGTCTTCGCTTCACTTTCATGCATCCGCGACTCGGTCTTTCGTCCGATCCAGCGATTCGATCTGTTGGCTGGTTGCCTGGTTGGTAGCTCTTGCCGGTCCTCTCAGTGGGTCCAAAAGATGAGGGCATGCATAGCATCTTTATAGCTATAGTAATGAGAGGAGTTCAAATGAGGATAACCCCCATCCAGAAATGTTTCTATGATTGTCAATGTGGATGACACAGCATAGCTCCAGTGTGAATGTTGATGCCAGATTCGGGTAGGCCCATGAGCTGTAAAGTTGGCATGGTGATCACTTTTCTTATCATTTCAACCACTAGAGATGCCACTCAAGTCAAAATTGCTCGTTTTTACCTGTTTATTCCACGGCTGCACTGAATTCTGCGGTGCCTTTGTTGCAGCAAGGCGAATCTTCTGTCCAACATATCTGTGCAATTAATTAGTAAAGTAGCTGTTGAGTGGAGATGAAAATTCTGGTTTGTTGGCACGGATGCAGATGACCTATGAAGTGTGGAATTTTCGTGAATAACACAGATGACCAGATAGTGTGGAACCGTAACCCGTAACACTTTCATCAAAAGGCGATCGGTACCGGATCCGATCTGATTGCGATTCAGTGGGTTGGTAGTAGGATCCGTGCTGATACGAGTTATGCTTGATAAATTGCTTGATAAACAATTCATTGTGCTTTAATGCTCAGCAACCAAAAGTTTGTCCATGAGGATGTTGATGTTTCTTATATTTACAGTAGGACATTAGCATGATGACGTGCATAGATGAAATTGGTCAACAAAGCTCAGCAATTTAGTAACTTTGTCAAATTCACAATCCCATCATGCTGGTGCAAGATTTATCTCTGTTTCAAACATGGCACTTAGCCTCTTCAGACTTCAGCTGGCAGACTTATTGACCATGTAGGACGTCTTACTGTTCAGTGTTTACTAGGTTTTTGTTCGTCAGTTGTTGAAGCTATTGGCAAGGTGTGGGGATCCATGGAACATGGATAGAACTGCCTCTGTTTGTGTTTGTTTTAGTTTTATCCAAGTAACAACCTTTTGTAAAAACTGGCATTCTCCTTAATTTTATGATACTCCTAATAGAAAAGAGAGAAACTAGTGACTATATAGATTCATATCTGACGACTTATGATCTTGTTGACGTATGATCTGCAGTGTTCACGTACAACAAGCAGTTCCACAACGTGCTGGCAGTGAGCAAGGCGGACTACAAGAACTGCGACGCCACCAAAGCCGACGGCCACCTGGTCCACGGGCAACGACTCCGTCGTCCTCAACACCACGGGCCACCACTACTTCCTCTGCGGCTTCCCGGGCCACTGCGCCGCCGGCCAGAAGGTGGACATCCGCGTCGCCTCCTCTGCTGCCCCTTCCGGCTCCCCCACCGCCGCACCGTCCCCGACCCCCTCCGGCACCAAGCCTTCCGGCGGCGCCACGGCCGCGCCGTCGCCGCACCCCAACGCCGCGCCGAAGGCCCTCTCAGCCAGCTCCGTGGCCGCGACCGTCGCCGCGTCCCTGCTCTCTCTGGCCGCTGCCGTGCTGGTGGCATGATCAGGGTCGTGTAGTGTCGGCTAGGGGACGGCGTCTTTGTGAATTGTGAGGGACCGCACTGTGTCTGTGGCCGTGTGAGCATTTATTAGCACCTGGATCTGTGTTTGTCTTACCCTTTTTCTTCTTTTTTTTTCAGTCTGGTTTCATGCACTGCTCTGATTCTGTGGATCCTGGTATGCCCTGGGGATTTCTGCCGGTTGTCAATTATTTTCCTCATGTTTTGGGCTGTTTATTCGTCTGAGTTCGGACTAGAAAATTAAGTGCCCGTTTGATACCGCTTTGGCACTCGCTCCTGAAGCTGTTTTTGCTATGAAACACCGAACGGATGGTTTTGCCTCAGCCTCGCCCACGAAGCCCTCTAAAACACACACTTAGCAAGCTGGTGGATGTTGTGACATGGGCCGTCCAGGCTTAGCAGGCCGGTGCCTCTGTGTGTGGAGTAGTGGGCCGGCCCAAGCTGTGTACGGCTGTG